>CAUYSK010052621.1:0-28134 GCA_963575035.1 Avahi laniger
GGATTTTGTTAAAAATAGCAAATTAGATTCTGTAGATTCTGATGCAGTAGGTCGGTGTCAGGCTTGGAAGTCTGCTTTTCCACAAGTTCTTTGATGGTGCTGAGGTGGAAGGTACAAGAACCATACTTTGCCCAGAAAGAGCTAACACTTTTTAAAATTTCTGTCTCCCCCACTAAAATATAAATTCTCTAAGAACACAAACCAGGTCTCTATTGTATCCCAGTAAAACTCTAACATCAGAGTGGTTAAAATAGTTGCCGAATGAAGGAAGCCTGCCCTGCTGAGAAAAGCTAAGATATCATCACGAATAAGGGAGGCAGGTAGGCAAGAGAGAGTTCCAAGTCTGGTTTCTTGGCCACGTGGGAAGTAAAACTTCCCAAGCAGTGGGGAGGGTGGAGAAGGAGAGGGGTAAAAACCCACCTAACGGGTACCGTGAACACTATTAGGGTGAAGGGAACATTTATAGCCCTCACTCAAGCCATGTATCAAAAACATCTGTACTCCCTTAATATTTTGAAATTAAAAAAATAATAAAGCCAATTGGTAAGCTGCAGGATCTGACCATGCTCTGGCACCAGATGGTCCATCTTTCCTAAAGATGCCTTTGAGAATGGAATGAAACATACAAGATGACTACAAAGAAACTATATTCTTTTCTTCAGAAAGAGCCTTTCAACTGTGGAAAATTTCTGGAACAGCTTTTCCTTGAGTCTTTTACTATTTATGATTAAAAATAACGACCACTTCCTGCCAAGAATTGCAAGAAGATCAATAAAAGGCCATGATTATCTATTTTGGAGTGTCATTTATTAGACTGATACAATTACTTTTTTCTTTGATAGGCTCAGATTTTGAATCTGTGATTGGTCTGTCTTTGGCCTTATGAGATGAATGATGAGATAAAATATGTGAGAAATTAAACTTCTCTAGTGGCAAGTGTAAATGACTCAAGAGTTATGCTGGAGCCTGGCTCACTGATTCATTTCTGCAGTTTAACCATTTGTAAAACAGACCTGGAACGGTACTGCAGGATTATATATGGCTGTCGGGTTTCAGAAGTTTGAGACTCCTGCAAGGAAGAAAGACTTCTGCATTAGAAAACATGAGGGATTATTATTACAGGCAGGTTATGGACCATCTGCCACAACAGACACCGATCTTAGTATGTGAGCAGTAAATTGAGTGGGGGAAGACATGGGAAGCCTCAGGTAAAATTATACAAAATCCTTTCCATCCTTGGCTTGCTCATCAATAATTAAGCTGGCAAATCTAGAGCTTGGTTGGAATAAAATTAAGCATTCCCCAAACGGCTCCTGAAATGGTAAATAATAAAATTCTTGCCCCATCATTTGATGCAAAGATATCTAGCCCTAAATGTAAACAAAACATGACAAATTGAAAATGATCAAAATAACTTCTCACTGAATTATATTTTAAAATCAAAATGGTGAGAATTTTTAATTCCATTTTTTTCAATATCCATATTTTTTATTCTTTGGCTATATGTAACATTTCCTTAGATCTTTAAAGTATTATGTGTCATTTTACAATTATTATTATATTTTTTGGTTAGCTTGCTAAAGAAAGTCTATACATTTCCCACATACTTAATGCATTATCAAGCTCTGAGAGTGGCCACAAGAGGTACCATCTCATGAGGTTATACATTCTTTAGCAAGACAGTCTTTTCCAATTATTAATATAAATTGAAGGCACTTTAATATAAAGAACAAAGCAGAAGGTTTTAGATTCTTTTCAAGCTAAGTGAATTCTCTCTTGCTACTTACTAGTAAAATGGCCTTAAGAAATTTAAATAACTTCTCTGAATCTCAATTTTTTTTACTTACATAATGCGCAAAACAGTAGTTACATTATAAGATTGTTGGAATGATTGAGATAAAAGTAGATAAAAGACTTAACACGGAGCCTTGTAATATATTAAATATAATATAATATTTGTGGCTTAAAAGTTGTACCATTATAGAAGAGGATTTCTTAATCTCAGCAAAAGGATTCCCTTATTTTCCCCTCACAAATGTGCTCTATAAAATAATCTAATATTTGTATTATTCACATTTTTAATCTGAAATCACTAAGTAATGCATTTAATGTCTATTGGTTTGAGCATTCACAATATGCACTAAGTACTTATGGAATTGCAAGAGTGATAGCAACATTATGCATCATTAAGGTCTTAATGCTGAAAACAATTAAACAAAGCAATAACATACGTAAATTAATATCAAATGAATAATAATATTCTCAAATATAATAATAATTGAGAAAAACAGTGGCTTCAGAATAGGGAAAGGTTTTATCATGGTGGGTGGGACTTCAGCTTAGACTTAAGAAATTCACAGATGGATAGAGGCAATGTGACAATCCTGCCAGGATGAGGAGGAGCACAACTGGAATGTAGGTGAGTGTGGCACGTTTGGGGGTCAGTGAGGCACCTAGACTTACCCATCCTCTACATAAGAAAAATGGAACCAGGATCACTGAAGTGAAATGGATAAGGAGATGATGTATTCTATTAATGTTAGTTTCTCCTGTAAGAAGTACTTCCTGCCACCTCGTGTTAGCTAGAGTAACAATACTTTAACAAAAAGACAAAGAAACAGAAATATACAATGGCTCAAACATAATAGATATTCCCCTCACCCCCAACATTACAAAACTGTCCAGAGGAGGTAATCTTACTAGGAAAAGGCAGAATTCCTCATATGGTCACCCTCCTGATGGAACCCTTCCGATGTCTCTGCCATCTCCATCTCATGGAGACTCCAGAATGGACCTGTTGTTTCCATCCCTGTCAGCCTCAGAGGTGGACACACCAGAGTTCCTTTGTGCCAGGACTGGAAGTGGTACAATTTCATCAAGTAGAACTTGGTCACAAGGCCACACATAACAGAAAAAGAAGTTGGCAACTGTAGTCAAACTACTTATCCAAAAGAGGAGAAAATATGTTGGTGAAGAGTTAGCATCTTCCATCCTAATATGGAATGTAAACAAATAGATAAATGTATTAGATCTCTTTGTTTTTGTATAAATTAAACACAACTCTTCCCTATATACAAGAAGCTCCCCATTTTTAGTTTACCAGAGTTGGATTAACTTTCATATTCATATTCCTAAGAGATTTTAGCGATCTTTCTAGATTCCCCTCTTCAATCTTCTAGAATGAAATGGTTGGTATCACTTCTCCTTTAATTTGTTTTGCCTCTCTAGCTCTATTACACATTATGCAAAATGTTGTGACAAAAATTGCACACCATATTCTAAATGCAGATGTGCTACCATTTTGAAAAAGGTAAATCTGTATCTTCTATCTTTTTATTAAAAAATAATTTCTGATAATAGCAACAATGTTGCTGATTCCTTCGACTGCAGGTTCAAAGAAAAGTCTACACTAACTTCCAACAGCCTTTTCCTTGTCTTTGGTCTTATAATTCTGACATTAAAATTCACTCTTCTTTCAAAGCAGTGGTTCTCAACCTAAACTATGTATTACAATTATCTGGAGACTTTAAGAAATTATTAATGCTGCACTATTCTCTCAAAATTTTGATTTAATTTGTTTGAGGTGAGGCTCAGATACTGATATTTTTCAGAATATAGATAAATGTAACATCTTCTCAGGGTTTTAGCCACTGTTGTAAGAGTAATTTGTAACTTTTTTCCAATTGCACTTTATACATCCTTATTGAAATTCATCTATTCTTTTTCTGCTTGCTTGCAGACCTATGCATGATCAAAGCTTCCAAAATTTTCTCCTATTAGCTTAGAATTAGCACCATGGAAAATGTTGGGGCTCTCTGAAAACTATAATAAATCTTACACTTCAGCACGTATGATAATAATGACTGAAACATAGATAGAGGATTTTCTTTGTCCCTCAGTTCCTGCATGTGGACATGATATCCAAATTGTCTACATTTTTATTGTGTATCAACTTGGATATAAAGCTCTGCATTCTTTCAGTGACCTCACCCCTCACCTTATCAAAGAATCCATGTGTGCATTAGTGAGAGTTTTCTAGAGAAACAGAATCAATAGTATTGGGATATACATATACACACACATACACTCATATATATATATATATAAAATAAGGAACTGGCACACACAACTATGGTGGCTGAAAAGTCCCACAGTCTGCCATCTTTAAGCTGGACACCCAGGAAAGCTGGAGATGTAATTCAGTCTGAAATATGAGTTGGAAGGCCTGGGAGAAGCCTGACGTTCAGCTCAAGCAGTCAGGCAGAAAGGAGTAAATTCTCCCTTCCTCTGCCTATTCAGGCCCTCAGTGGAATGGATGATGCTCACCCATTTTGGGGAGGGCAATTTGCTGAGTCCACCAATCAAATGCTAATCTCATTGGGAAACACTCTCACAGACACACCAGAATTATTGTTTAGAATCTGGCACCCTGTGACCAAGTCAAGTTGGCACATAAAATTAACCATCACAATGTACAAACACTTCAGTATTATGTGAACTTTCCTGGCATTTGCATGAGAGAGACAAAGCTGGGTTTTACATGGCACATTACACAGAAAACACCTTGTAGCCTCGTTGACATGTTGTCCTGCAAACACTCCTAGGCCACTTTGCCAACTGAGTGAGAAGTGAGGACATTTCATTTCCCCTTTCCAAAATAAGTGGCATCGGGTCCACTCTTTTCTTTATAGATTTCTCTACTTTTGTCCTCCAATCCATGCTACTCTACCAATTCAAATTGTTTTCTCTTTATTCTGCAGAACAATTTAGATAAGCACAAGCTTCTATTTTCAAAATATCTGAACTCCAATCCACCACCAGGCTTGGAAGAACTGAGCATCCCTCTAGTTAATGTGATTTCAACTCCTGTAGAAGTTAATGTGACTATTAACAGGTTTTATTGGACATATATAAAAAGCACTGTTATATAAGGTACAGTATACCACATTAACTTTGTAAAAGCCCACAGATATTTTTGAATCTCTGACCCTAAGTCTTTTACCCAGGGACCTGTAAACCTGGAGTCTAGCCATCATCTTGAGTAGGAATTTAAGAGTGTCACCTGCAGCAGTTTCCCAAATAAATACACTGGTGTCCTTCAGAAAAATTCTCTTAAGTAAGTTTTCTATTTTTTATATAACTTTACATTTGGGTAATGTTACAGAGTTTAAAGATCCTCTTTACATATATTTTCTTATTTGGGTCATTCATGAAACAAACATGTAAGAATACAAGATAATTGGGCTCTTTTCCACTTTATAATTTAGAAGGGTGGTATTTGGAAATCCTGAACAAGTAAGTCAAGCTGAATAGTAATGGCAAAAGTCACAAAAAGAGTAAAGAATACTTTGAAAGATTATTCATAATCATAACATGGAAAAACTAGAATATCAGTTATATTGTTTAACTACACCTCCCAAAACTTAACGACTTGAAATAGCAACTTTTTCTTTTCATTATTCTCATTATTATTACTTTTCATGATTTCTCAGGTTGACGGTAGAGTTCTTCCACTGGTCTCACCTGGTTCACTGATGTGACTGTAGCTAGCAGGTAGCTCAGCTGGGCTCCAAGGGGCTCCACTGGAGCCTCAGCTGAGACAGCTAGAAGCTGGGGCACCTGGGTTCTTATCTCCATGTGTCTCACCTCATTGGGCTGCTTGAGAACACGGAGGTCTTAGGGTACAAAGAGGGCCAAACTGGAAGGCTAGCCTGGGAAGCTATGGAGCCATGTGATGTTCTCACTCCCACTACATCCTTTTGGTAAAAACAAAAAAGAAAAAACAAAAAACAAGGCAGGGGTTCAGTTCCAATTAAGAGGTGAGGAAATAGATTCTACCTCTTGATGGGAAGTATGACAGTCCCAGTATAAAGGGCAGGAGATATGGGGAAGTGTGATTCACCGGGGACCAGTATTGTAACGATCCACCACTCTGATGATACATTTCATGGTTTACAAGTGCATTGACATCTTTTTCTCATTTAATTGTCACAACAACCCTGAAAAGTGATAGAATCATATTTCCTCAATTTTTACAGTTAAAGAAATTTTTTCAGATCAGTTTCAAAATCTGAAAAAGTCAATGACTTACAAATCCAAATAGCTATAAGATGGCATATCTAGGTTCATTGTGAACCAAAAAATCATGAAGAATAAGGTATGTATATACGTACCCACTTCCAAAAAGTAGGTTCTAAATTTTGAAGTTCCTTTATAATATAGGTGAATAAATAATGCTGAACTTATATAAGTTATAACCTCATGAATTATTTTTTTTAATTTACAAAGTATTATAAAGTGACAAAGAAATTAATTTTATTACTTAATATTTTATATATCATATGTCTACAGGCACACATTTTAAATACAAGTGACTTTTTCTTTTATTTAAATTACAGATTTACTTTGGAATAAATATAAAAGAAAAGAAATGGTCTGATGTTTTAGATGTCATAATTTAAATATAAATTTATCAAACTTTTCTCTAAAACATTTGTCATGTTTTTTCCCTCAAAACTGGGAAACCAGTTCATAATCAATTGTAATCTCACTTGAATTTCCTCCACTCTAGTTGTAAATCCCACTTTAAAGTAGAGCCTACAAAAATGGCTGAGAGCAGCAATTCAAAAGCAACTCAACCACAATAATAAATGAATTATTGGACCTTAAGCCACTGCAGGTTCTTGTTGCACTAAATGAACACAATCCTCTCTCATTTTCTATTAGAGAAGGATTATTAAAAAATGATCTGCATATATACCTATATAAAATAATAAGTCATATTACCTATATTTATAAAAACACGAATATATACATACATATACAAAAATGTGTATAATTTTAAACTCAGAGAAAATAAAAATAGTTTGAATTTTATCACTCATCACATCACATAAAAGCAGTTATGGTATATACCATCTCATTTTTTTTCTGCTGCTTCTTAAATATAAAAGGCATTTGTCACAAAAGATCTTAGCATTTTGGTTCCCTAACATAACAGATTGCATTACTTCTGTTATTATTTAAAAATGATCATTGGTGTTTTTATACCACTAAAAAACTATAAATTCACTTTGAAAAATAAAAAGTTATAAAAAATTTAAAAGAAAATGTAAGATTACCTATAGTCTTGTCATTAAATATATATAGGCTTTGTTTGTTAGTTTATATGCTTGATTGTATCCTGGGGTTTTTTCAATGCATTTTGGTGGTTTAATTTTTATTTCATTGGCATATTTATATTTACATAACTTTATTAAAATTTACTTCCTATGTTTTCAAATATATACTTTGTGAAATTTTCCTATGTTATAATGACCTTTTCAAAAGTATTATTTTAAATAAATACTTTCATAAAATACTGTCACACAGTTGTATCAGAGTTTACTTCTCCATTCTTCTCTACTGAGACAATGACTGTTTGAACTTATTGTTATTTAAAATAATACTGTAGTGAATATTTTTTTCACAAAACCATTTTGTTACTCAAAGGATTTCTTTAGAACTGATTTCCAGAAGTGTATCATAGATTATGTATCCTTTTAAGGTTCTTGAGAAATATTGCCAAATTATTTTTTGGAAAGCCTGAATCGATTTACACTCCCAAATTTAGTTTATGAAAGGTCCTATTTTATAAAATACTCACTGGCATTATTATGACAATGAGTTTAATAGGGATATAATGAGTATTTAAAAATAGTCCAATATTTAGATTAATGCTTGCTGAACACTTTGATCGATATGCGATATTATTTTTATTTAAATAAGCTAAAGTATTTGAAGATTTTAAAAACTGTAGATATTTAAAAACTAGTGATACTACTCATTTTTCTATATTTGAAGACCATTTTAACTTAAATTTTTGCAAAGTCTTTAATTTATTCAAGTGTTGCACCACTCACAAGATTGTCTTTTGATTTTATCCTGGGTTGAGTGATGTCTGCAAGGAGATGGAAAGACTGGGCTATCTCATACCAAGGAATCACTAGCTAATCATGTTTAGTCATTAACAATCATATTTATATTGGTTCTTATCTACAAAAATAGAAACTACCTGGGAAAGTGAGAAAGGATTAAATGAAAGGAAAAGATTTTTTTTTTTTTTTTTTGTAGTTCAGAAGTCATTTTAGAAAGACATAATGGTATGTAACAGTAGAAATTTTCAGAAATCTATTCATGACTAACTTAAGTGAATTAGATCTGAACCATCAGCCTGTTAAATATAAATTCAAATAAATGTCAATAGAGTAAGTATATAATGAACACAGAGCAAAAAATATTTTGAACATAGCACCATTAGTTCATTTGTAGAATAAAACTAATTAAGATATTTTTCTGGCTCAACAAAGAGAAACTGTATAAAGTTAGCTCCAGCATTTGACTTCTCATCCTTATACCTTAGATTTCTGAGAATTCATACATATGCAATTCACTTAGACTCTGCCCTGGTGTTTCTCTTTATCAAGAATACCTCCTTAAGCCTAGAAGATTTTAAAAAAGAAACATTCAAAATTGAGTTATAAAAATCTCAAAGGCAAAGTCATATTAAAAAGGGAACCAAAATATTTCCCAAGTGCCATCATCGGATCTCTTGTTTTCACAGTCCAATTACTCTTCCCGTCATACATCCTATTTTCCGGTTTTCTGATGATGCTTTCTCCTGGGGGAGAGGAAAGAAAGAGAAGATGAATGCACATGTTTGCAGAATGGACTATAATATTCCCATCTTGCAAATTATTAATTTTTGTTTAGTCTATCAGCATTACTTTGCATATTGATTATCACTTCTTTTTTCTCTCTTATTACTTCCCAGGCTCCTTTCCATTTACAATGGAAGAAAGTATGGAGTTAACAATATAATTTTTTAAGCTTAATTATTATTCTGGGGTTGGAGTTTGTAAAGGTATACATCTTATCAATTTTTGAAGCTTGTGGTTTATGGCTGTGAATACATCAAATATATTTTATTCTTGCAAAACTGGAGTATATTATTTGAAAATAGCATATGGATCATCTCCTTTTTCCTCACATCAATCTAAGAATGTTACTGATTCCCAGGGCAGCCTAGGTCATGAAGCAGCTACCCATTTTGTCAGAGAAGGCATTACGATCCAGGATTGTGTACCTAATTATGTCCTTTTTGAAGCAAACTCACTTCTAGGAGGTATGACCATATTATACTTGTCTCACAATGATTTGTTTATATAAATAAGAACGTTCTCTTCTTTATTTGTATGAATGACTCTTTGCAGTCATGACTTTGGAAGTCACATCTCAGTATGTTATGAGACAAAGTTTATGCAACATTTTTGTAGTAATTCAACCAGTAATGCAACAGCATCTGATAACTAGCCATCTTTAAATGTAGTAAATGTAGTCACAAATTTTTATAACTATGCCACTTTTTAGTTTCAATACAACTGGATGGTAAAATATCAAACTATATAATGATTATTACAAAAACTTGGAAACTTACTTTCTGAACACTGTATTCATTTCCATTTATTTATTTATTCCCAATTGTCAGTGTTTTATTTTCTTTAACCTAAGCAGTTGAGACATTAAGTACACATTGTGAGGAAAGGTAAGTAGCAAAATTGGGGTTGTAGATTCAGTGCTGAACTACAATAGTCCCTTCTAAGAAATGTAATTGCAAGAAACGTGTGCGTGTGTGTGTGTGTGTGTGTGTGTGTGTGTGTATTGGGGGGCAGGTTAGTGGGGAGTGGGTCTCAAAAAGTTGTTATTAGTTGTATCTCTGTTGCGAGACATCTGTATGGCTGTTCAGTTAATTTACCTTTTTGGGTTCTTCTGTCTATATTAGTAAAAAAAATAAAATAAAGGAGGGGGAATGAAATCACGTTTTCAAATTTTCATACTACTATAGCATTTTAATATTTTACAACCTGGATTTTACTATAGTACCCCAGGTCCACAATTTCCCATAATCTTTACTTTTGCATAGTCCCTTCAGGGAACACCACATGTTATAAGCATTCCCTTACTGTTTTATCATTTTTGTTAGTTTTAATCTAACTGTTCTGAGAACGTTCTAACTGAAAAGGGCCATTCTTTGCTCCTTCTGGGAAATTTGCCTTAAAGGTATCAGGGGTCTCTCCTGACACTCTTCAGTTACTTAAATCCTTTCCTAGGATCTTTTAAAAACCCTCCCTTAAAAAAAAAAAATCGAAACTACAAATCCCAGGAGCCAAAGCTGGAAAGACACGCCCCCCGCCAGCCTTTCCCCGCCCCCCTTGACTCTAGTAAGCTAAAACTCAAGTTGAGGCATCCTGAAATGTGCCTGAAAGAAACAACGGCTGTTTCGCCCCTCTTTTGAGCTGTGCTGTCACCGGGCTCCTTTAAATCGGTGCTGCGAGCGAGGAAGCAGACAGGGCGACGCAGAATGGGGTGGGCGTGGGAGGCGGGCATCACCTGTTCCGAGGCGCGCGTGCGCACTGCGAGGGCGCGGACCAGGAGGCGGGGCGCGGTGGGAGGAGCGGACGGCGCCCGGCTGGCACCGCTCGGATCTGCTTCTCCCCGGCTCCGGGCGCTGAGGCGGCGTCCGGGAGGCGTCTTCTGCAAAGGTTGCCTGGCGCTGTCCAACATGGAGGAAGCACCGGCCGCGGGCGTCACCTGCGAGCGGGACTAACCCCCTCCTGGCGTTCCGGGCAGCGGTGCCCGGTCCCGAGCCCAGGGACTCGGCCGCCTGCACGCCCCACGGGGGACCCCGGCTCGGGTTGCCGCCTGGCCGCGGGCTTCTCGACTGGGACGCAGCGCCAGGAGGGAGCGCGGCGGCCCCGAGTCTCCCTGAGCCATGGGCAACGAGGCGAGCTTGGAAGGGGAAGGGCTCCCCGAAGGGCTGGCGGCGGCGGCGGCCGGAGGAGGGGCTGGCGGGGCGGGGAGCCCCTTGCACACCGTGATCCCGGCCGGCATGGAGGCGGATCTGAGCCAGCTGAGTGAAGACGAGAGGAGACAGATCGCCGCTGTCATGTCAAGGGCGCAGGGGCTGCCCAAGGGAAGCGTTCCCCCGGCCGCTGCGGAGTCGCCTTCCATGCACAGGCACGCACAGCATGATGTATATGTCCGGGCATATATGTACAGCTTCCCGTGCACATATGTGCCAGCCCGTATGTGCCAGCACGGCGGTACATATATGTCGCCTCCGTTCATTTTATTCTCCCCTATGGGGTGGCGATAAAGAGATCATAAGCCTTTTGATGGGCGGAATCAAAATGATGCATTGTAGAGTTTCTGGTGGGATAGTCAAGGGTTACGTTCTTGGAACTGTGATTTTAGGTTGTGATTTTGGCCTTTTGGAACCTTTTCCCTCTAGGATGGCGTGGAGAGACGCCCTCCAGTGTTTTACTAATCTGGAAGTCTTCCATTAATTCAAAACGGACGTGTTGGGAAATGGATAGAGCCTGCTGTTTACCTGTCTCTGTTTAAATATTCTCCTCGGGCATTTCGGGGTCTTTTTCTCTGTGAGTGATAGCTAAATATTTCTGTAACAATACCTTTAGTCCCCCTGGAGGTGATTTGTCCTCCCCACCCCACCTCCAGAGGAGGACAGAAGCTGTTTAGGTAGAAAGAATAGAATGAATACACCTTTTATATTCAATGAGGAACCCTGAAATATGTTGTGGCATTAAACAGATGGTTTGGTCACAGCAGAGCAGGTGCTGTACATGTATTTCTGAATTAGCATATGCTATTTTTTAAACCACTGCTCTGTTTTTTGCAAAAGTGGCTTTCAGTTTATGGAAGAACATGTGAATTTGTATTTCCTTAAAATTAATTTTCAATACATTGTTTTAAAAACAAATCAATGACAACGTGCACAGACAATTATAAGAGCTAATTTGTAATATTAACATTCATTTCCGTCTCTAACTCCATTTTCCTTTATCCCAATAAATTAGTTGTTTTCTAATTAGAGTACTAAGAGGGTATAATCACTGTGCTTGCCCTGCCTTTATTGTTGTAAACAAATCTTTTAACTTTGCACCCTCCAGTAGAGAACAGTTGTCTGTCCGTGGTTCTGAAACCATTTCTGCTTTACCGTAACAGAAGGGAAACCTGCAGTTTTCATTTGAAATATTGTAAATATGAAAGACCTTAATATGTAGGTGTAGATTCTTATCCTCTATTAAAAAATCATTTTAACTCCTTTACTGTCACATAAGTATATGCATATAATTTTGTCAAATAATTATAATAACAAATTTGATGAAAGAGAAATGTAAAATGTTTTATGGTTAGTGGCAGTATTTTCACATAAAATCTTAAATGCTTAAGATCTATTAGGTAAAAAACCCTACTTATCTTGACAGGAAACTACCACTACTACTGAAAACTAGTCCCTTCATATATGTTGTTCTGTGTTTTAAAACTAGTATTATATTGGACTATTTCTTTGATAAAAGCCTTTCTTATTCGTTACCTTAAATAGTACAGTTTATGATATGTACTATTTTTCTCTACTTGAAAACTTGAATTGGAAAAAAATAGTATTCATTCACTAGATTTTCATAGTATAATAATAAGGTACAATTTATCAACCTTTTAGAAATGTATGCCAAATCTTTTATAATTTTCCCTGAGAGGCACAAGCAACAGGTTTAACATGTTGGTTACAAATACCAATAAAAATGTGATCTTTGATTTCTAGATTTTCAACTTTTCTGTTTAGACAGTGCTGAAAAATACTATTTCAGCCTATAAAACTGTTGCTTTATGTAGTATTTGTATCAAATAGTATAATTTTAAAGGTCTCTATTGATAATTTTATTATGGTAGGATTCTTATTGATATGTAATCTGTGGTCTAAAGAGTTCTTGGTGAAAGCTTGATCCAAACACTCAAAAAGAAACACTAACTATGATTTTTGCAACTTGTTTATGTAATGCTGAAAGATTTCTGTGAAAGGTATATCACTTTTGGAAAGTTGTTATTCCCATATATGATAACCAAAGAAATGCTGGTTTATCATGTAGACTTTTAGAGTTATGTTAATTTAAATGCATATAAGAAAGTATAACCAAATTATTTGAAGTTTTAAGCATTTAAGAGGTATGAATTAAACATGGTGGGATTTTTTTTTTTTAAATAAAGGTTGAGGCCCTAGGTTGATATCCTGTTGATTTTGAATAATTAATAGTGAATTACACATACTTCACAACCAATATGCCTCAGGTTCCTTGCCTTTAAATAAGGCTAATAATACCTGTCTTAACTTTCTTAGGGTCATTGTGAGGATCGATTAAAAATTAAAAGGGATGTTTTTGTTTTTTAATTTAAAGGAACCCTACAAATATAACAACTGGTAATATCAGCAATAGGTGACACTGCCATTGATGATGGCTACAGACAAGTTGTATATTGAATTATATATTGTTAGGAGTTACTTAGTTATACTGATATTCTTTTACATTTGGAAAAGTCAGTGTGATGGAGTGGAAATTGCCTTTTTTCCCCCAACCAGAAGTCAGGATACCAGATTTCTATGACTGACTAGTTTTACGACCTTGAGTTAGTCTCTTTGCTGCTTTTGATCCCTGTATCCTGGGACTTAGAGAATAAATGAATAGATATTCATTTATTTATATAAGTAATATATGAAAATGAATAGATATTCCCAAAGTTGCTTATATTTCTAATATTATAAAATTATATGTGACTCAGCACTGTCAAATATCATTGCCTGTTGTGTTACATTTAAAAAATATTTTATCACTACAAATGCTTTTATATTCCTACAGTTGCATATGTATTTACCTAATTTTAGCTAAAATATTTTTTCTGTTAACCTATGAAAGAAAAATTCAAATCGGGAGATGACCATTTAAAAATGAAAAGGGAGGTAGTATTAAACATGGGCAGTTACAAACTAGAAGTATAAGACATGTTAAAAATTAAATGCTCCTGGATTTTTGATTCATTATAGACCTAGGGAAGTGCAATTTTATTACTTTTTCTATTCATTCTATTTACAGTTAGAGAAATATCATATAAGAAGGGCTTTACTGAAAAACTTTTCTGATTAGTGGAATATTTTATATGAATTCTGGCTGCATTAATTATTTTCTTTAGTACTCCTTTAGGCCTTCCAACCTGGGTAGATACCCCTACAACTGTTTCTCTTCCTAAAGCAGCAGTCTAAGACCAGCTTGTAAAATGTATATGGAATCTATGCATTTATATCTCAGAAGGCCTCTTAAAGAATTAGAAGTGAATAGAATTCAAGAAACATTAATCTAGAGTAAAACAAAAACCTGATATATTCATTTCTTGGTTCACTCATTGTTAATCATCCATTTTTTCATTAATTCATGAAACATTAATGCTTATCTACTAGTTGCCAGCCTTGGTTCTAGTGATGCAAAGATGAGTGAAATACATTCTCTCTCTGGAAGTTCACATTCTAGTATACAAGGCACAGATTGCATTTTAGTCACTTTTCTTTTTAGTAGAAAAACTGTTATACCAAAGAAAAATTTACCAAAAGGACCACAATTAGCTTAGACACCTATTTATTTGTGTTTGGTATTAAGCCAATATCTTCTCTAATGATCTTCTTTCTATTTCACATTCACAGATCCCTGTGTTTTACATTTATTTACATATTAATAACTAGCACAACTAAAGCTAAGTTTAAATTATGGGACTGTCTTTATGGCTGTATAGGTATTTTCTGAAAGGGGGATTCTATAATATAGTTCAATTTATATTTGTAGAAAGTACATGCAATTATAATTCCTGGTGTAAACAACTTGTTTTCACTTCTGGTGTTTATGATTATCAGGAATATTTGGTATCATGAAGTTTATTTTTTGTTGTTTTGCACATATGTTAGATTAAGTGAAATAATATTATCACAAAACAATGATTAAAATAAGTTTAATAATATTTTCAAGAGGATAATTTAGTAAAGTTAAGATTAGATTTTTTTGTACTGTGTTTAAAGTTAGATTTCTAAGACTCCTTACAAGGCAGATAGTTAAAATGTCTAAATAATTACTTACAGAATAGTCACATCTATAATGTAGTCCCTAAGCATGTGCCCTTCAAGGGAATGGTATATTATCTTAATTAAATGTAGAACATTTCTAGGATAATATCAAGGTCTGAATAGTGTACCTCTTTGAAAATAATCCATTTTTGGTTGTATACTGTGGCTCTTCTGCCTTCTTATGGAAGGGATCACGCAGGAAGGCCTATAAAGAAACATTCAAAATGATTTTTGCCAAATGGAAATATGTAGCAGTGTATCTTAAAAGATATCCTGGAACTGTTGGAATTATCAAGGGTAGTAATTTTAATTATATTTAAGTGAAGACTTCAGAGACATGGTAAAATATACATTTTTTTGTTACCCTTTTCCTGGAGGAAATTGCCAAAATTCAGAATTTTGTTCATTCATCTTTTATCAGAAAATAACTTTCTGCATACATTGCCATTTATAAATTATTTTCTTTCCTTTTAAGTCTTTGCTTCTTAGAAGTAATGCTTCTCTGCTTCTTTCTACTGTGCCTTACGTCTTCATCTGTACTCAAATTTCTACATTATTAAGGAAATTCTGAAAAAATTAATATGAAGTATTGAATATGGAATAAGAAATTTAATCATGGTCCATTACCAGATAAATTTGGCAAACCACATTAGAACCTATAAAACCTTATTGTGATCATCTCATATTTTGGGTGCTATTGAATTTTTTTTTTATTTTTGTTTCTTTTAATTAAAGAGAAACATAACTTTTCCAAAATGAAAAAGCTATATGTATATCAAACAAAATACTTATGATCTGATTTTCTCCATAATTCTAATGCAGAATATTCTTTTAGTTGCAACTTTATTAGTAAAGAGTGGCTTATTTTGAAAATTGATGTATTCAATATGACTTTTGGCTAAATATATATGTATAAAAAATAGAAAACACCTATTTTATTTAACCATAGTCATTTAAAATGGATGATGTTTCCAAAGCATATTTTAAAAATACATCTTACATATCTGTCTATAAATTAACAGAAATCTTGCAAATTAATTACATGTTACATTTTAATATTAATGTCAATAATAAGTAAGACTACTAATAATCTGTCAATGGCAATGATAAATGAAATAGCAAACACTGTGTGTAAAGAGATCATTATGTATTTTCTTCATCCAAGGAAAGTAATAGTACTTTTCAAAAGTGGGATCCCAACCAGCTTGTTACTTTTTGGAAATCAGAATATATCTCAGCATGCTTTAAGCATTTATTATTACTTTGCATAGAAATTTCACATGAAGAATTAACTATTAAAAAATAATTAACACTGATCTTCCACAAGAAAGATGGAGTTGTTTCTCAAGAATGTCTAAGTAATTAAAGTAGAAATTCTCATTCTATAAAGTTTAATAAGGATATTTGATGAATATTATCTTTCTAGATAGAGTAAAATTAAATCGATTATTTATTTTTTTAGCATCCCTGGAAAGGCATAATATAACCTCCATTATCAGAAACTTCCCTTATGTCACATCCTAGGCCTTATTTAACTAATATAAATTCTCAAAATGAAGTAAAAAAAGAAAATTGCAGCAGCAAACTCAGTTTTCGTATGAATGTTTTTACTTCTCTATGCTGCTACTCTTTGGGAGGCTTTCTTTGACTAACTTTTGGCTAAAAAACGATATACCCTGTGAACATGTCTGAATGGTAATATGACATTGCATTGATTTATTGAGGTTTTCATTTAAATCTATATTTAGTTAGATTTTAAGTATGGCCAGATTCTATCAAGTGTAAATGTAAATTATTTTTATTATAAGTATGTTATAATATTTTATCTTAAGTTTGTTTTTTTTTTTTTTTTTTTTTTTTTGAGACAGAGTCTCACTCTTTTGCCGGGGCTAGAGTGAGTGCTGTGATGTCAGCCTGGCTCACAGTAACCTCAAACTCCTGGGCTCAAGTGATCCTTCTGCCTCAGTCTCCTGAGTAGCTGGGACTACAGGCATGTGCCACCATGCCCGGCTAATTTTTTATATATATTTTTAGTTGTCCAATTAATTTCTTTCTATTTTTAGTAGAGATGGGTTCTCGCTCTTGCTCAGGTTGGTTTCGAACTCCTGAGCTCAAACAATCCACCCGCCTCAGCCTCCCGGAGAGCTAGAATTACAGGCGTGAGCCACCAAATGGGCTTTTATCTTAACTTTTTATCACCCATAACAAGTATTGTTTTTTCTTTTTTTCATCTCCTTGTGGAAAATCTCTATGAATCCAAGGAAAGAAACAAAAACATTAAAAATTTTATGATCACTTATAGGATGCTACAAAAATGGGTTCTAGTTACATTTATACATGTATAATTTTGAGATATAAGAAAGCAATATCTAATAGATTTTTAATATTACTTTTATTTGAAATAATTTCCATTATTTTCACTTTTTTTCTTTCACTCTTCTAGGAAACAAGAGTTGGACAGTAGTCATACTCCAAAGCAACCAGGAAAACCACCGGACCCTGCACGTCCAGCTCAGCCTGGTCTCAGTAAAAGTAGAACTACAGACACTTTTAGGTTGGAGCAGAAATTGCCTGGGAGGAGTCCTTCCACTATTAGCTTGAAAGAATCAAAGTCCAGAACTGATTTTAAGGAAGAGCACAAATCTAGTATGATGCCTGGCTTCCTTTCAGACGTTAACCCTTTAAGTGCTGTCTCCTCTGTTGTAAATAAATTCAACCCATTCGATTTGATATCAGACTCTGAGGCATCCCAGGAGGAAACCACCAAGAAACCAAAAGTAGTTCAGAAGGAACAAGGAAAACCTGAAGGAATCACAAAATCTCCATCACAACAATCATCGCCTAAGCCAGCTCCTAGGCAGCCAGGACCTGTTAGAGATCCACTTCAGCAGGATGGCTCTCCCAAATCAGTATCTTCTCAGCAACCAGAAAAAATTAAATCACAACCTCCAGGTACAGGAAAGCCAATTCAGGGGCCTGTCCAAGCTCCTCAGACAGACCAGGTGAAATTGCCACTTCGAGATACAACCAGGCCTCCGACTAAACAGTCAGACATAGTAAGAGGAGAATCAGTTAAACCCTCGTTGCAAAGCCCATCCAAACCACCTATTCAGCAAGCAAGTCCTGGAAAACCTCCAGTCCAGCAGCCTGGGCCTGAAAAATCACCAGCTGGGCCTGCAAAGCCCCCAGCTCAGCAACCAGGGCTAGTGAAGCCACTTGCTCAACAGCCAGGAACAGTGAAGCCCCCAGCCCAGCCTCCAGGAACAGCAAAGCCTCCAACTCAGCCTCTTGGGTCTGTAAAGCCTCCAGTTCAGCAGGCTGGGTCAGAGAAGCCTTCATCTCAGCAACCTGGGCCAAAGTCTCTAGCTCAGCCTCCTGGGATTGGAAAGACTCCAGCACAACAGCCAGGGCCAGGAAAGCCCCCAGCACAGCAGTTGGGGGCACCAAAACCCCCAGCTCAACATCCTGGGCCACAGTCTCCAGCTAAGCCACCTGGGTCTACAAAGACTCCAGTCCAGCAGCCTGGGACAGCAAAGTCTCCAGCTCAGCAGCCTGGTCTGGGAAAGACTCCAGCTCAACAGCCAGGCCCAACGAAGCCTCCTGCTCAACAGCCTGGCCCAACAAAGACCCCTTCTCAACAGCCTGGCTCAGCAAAGCCCCCACCTCAACAGCCTGGCTCAGAAAAACCCTCGGCTCAACAGCCTACTCCAGCAAAGCCTTTAGCTCAGCAATCTACAAAACCAGTAAGCCAAATGGGAACTGGGAGACCTCTGCAGCCACCAACATCTTCTCTGCCTACAACACAGCCTCCATCACAAGGCCTGCCTAAAACCATCTGTCCTCTTTGCAATACCACTGAACTTCTTTTGCATGTTCCAGAAAAGGCCAATTTTAACACATGCACTGAGTGTCAAACCACTGTCTGTAGCCTCTGTGGTTTTAACCCCAATCCTCATTTAACCGAGGTGAGTGCATCTATTCAGAGTCCATACTTTTCTGCCATATCATCATCTTCCACAAATGGTGCCTAGTTTATAATTTATGTGACAGGATGGCATTGTCTTGGCTTTCTCTGGCTTCTTCCCCCCTTCCTTTTTTTCTTCTCTGCTAATTGTAAATTAGAATTGTTTTTTTTTTCTTGCATTTTCTTCAATAATAAGCCTAAAATATTGCCACAATTTCCGAAACAAATACAAATTGATTGAGAGATGCTGAGCACCTACTCATTTCACTCTATGTGTAAGACCCACAGTATTTATTATTTAGCATACAGTGTTATTACTTTAACTTTTAAATTGATGCTCCTACCTACCAAAGTTTTGGAACTCATAACTGGGATTATATTTGTGTTAGAAAGGTGGACAGTGCTTTCCAATTTTAACTACAATTTTAATATAAAATAGAATACAATTTTTTAATCTGCACATCCCCTTTCCCTGCTAGTGATTTGATATATCCAATGAGAGCATGCTTTCCTCATTAGTTGGGAGTCATTAATAACAGCGTAGATCAGTTCACAAATGAAAAGATCATTACAGCAAATTCAACATTTATGGGTGTCTTCTCAGAAGATCACAGTTTTTAATCTTCAAGGTTTATCTCTGGGTAATCCTTCCTGACCCATCAAATCATAAAGAGGCCAATAGTGACACAAATGAGTACAAAGTTATTTACTCAGATTGAAGATAGAAAAGTAATTCTCAGTGAGTCAACTAACTTTATCCATATTATCTCAGCACTTAAACCCCTGAATAAAGTATTGATAGCATTTTAATACATAAAGATTGGGGGCATTTTAGGTGGAAGGGACAAAATAAACACAAAACAATCAAAAACTCAGAAATTCTCTGTAGTTAAGGAATGAAACAGTGATGATGGGATAATAATATAAATAGAGAATAAAAAGGTTTAGGGTCTAAGAGATTATAAGAAGTTCATTTTTAAAAGAGATCTAGTAGCCTCTATTCAATGAGAAGGCACAAAAATAATTTAGTCTGTCTAGAGGACAGCTGTTAGTGGGTTGTCTGTGTATTACATCTGCAAACAGCCCAGAAAGTAATGGACAGCAGGCAATGAAGGATTATGTGATCTAAATATCTCTGAGAGATGAGGCTTGTGTACTCTTCTTATAAATGAAATCTATGTCATGATAATAACAAGAATGATGATCATAGGTAACTGTTATGTTAATTTGGATACTTATGAAAAATTATACAGATTTAAAATATGAAAACCTCTGGTTATTTTCTAAAGTATCTTTCACCTTTTAAATAAAAGTCATATTTAGTACTTTAACTTTTCAAATAAATAATTGTTTACTGATAAAATTATAATTCATAAGAACATGCTGCATGTGAATTATGGAGAAAATCAGATTATAAGTATTCTAGTTATGTAAACATGTAGCTTTTTAAATTTTGGTAAAGATAATGTTTCCGCCCATAGTATAGTATCTTAATAGGAATGCAAAGTAATAATGACTTCAAATGATAGATGATTGTCTTATAAAACGTTTAGATTTGTCATGCATTGGTGGCAATCTGTAAGGCAGAAATATGCAGTTAGAAATTTAAGCCATATACATTATTTCTATACCCACTTTATGGAGGACAGATATTATTTGAGTTCCTATAATATGAAAGATATTCTGCTACATCTTTAATGGGATATAAAGATAACTGAAACATAAATGTTGATCTTAACATGATTAAAATGTACTAGATTAGATAATACATGCACAAGAAAATATAATACAGGGTCAGATGGTAAGAGTTGTGAGAGATATGAACAAATATTATGAACTTCAGAGTAGGAAATGCTCATTTCCAGTGGATGAGATTAAAGAAAACTTCATGGGGAAAATGGCATTTGAGCTGGGTATACGAGGGCTATCCAGAAAGTATCTAGCCATGTAACCATTCTCGTTATATTAACAATGGCTGGATACTTTCTGGACAGCCCATATAAGGATAAGTACTATTAAACAGAGGATATGAAAGAGGGTAATAATTTGAGCCATGAGTTGGAGTCACAAAAGTGCAGTATGTGTTTAGGGAATCAGGAATAAATCTAGGTCAGCTAGAGTAGTAGAGAAGTAGGCAATGAAGTTGGAGATTTTGGTCTTCCACATTTAGCAGGTACTGCTGAGCATTCTACTTTATGAAACTTATCGTGATTAACGTAGTCATACATTTCCTCATTCATTTTATTAATTTGTGTCAGGTCACTAGTTGTGAAGCATCATTGAGTGCTATGACAAAATCAAATATTTGTTTGATATAAAGTCTTCCCTCAACCAGAAATAGGAGAAATAAAAGTTGTATATAAGAAAAATCTGTATTTATTTCTATGAAAAGTAAGTTTGTGCAGGACTTTACATTTCATGTAATTCTTACTTGTTTGATCAAAATTAAACTCCCAAATAATTTTATGAGCATATATTCTGTTTCTCTATTATAGTAATGAAGAACCTAGCATTCAAATGGTTACTGTGGCTGCTTTAGTTGTTAGGATTGCCCAGATAGTAAGTTACCAAGCAGAAGCTAAACCAAATTTTCTAATTCCAAGTCCATTTACTCGTGGTGGGAAGACAGATAAAGTGTTGTGGGGTCAAGGGAAGAAACCACCACTGTCAGTGGTGGATACTGGAGTTAGCTTTATGGAAGGAGAATTTTTTGAGCTGACAATGTGAAAGATAAGTAAGAATTTGACAGACATGATGGACATGAAAGGAGCTGGGAATGTGAGGGTGGACAGAGGAGCTCACTAACTGAGTAAAAGAAGGCATCCCCTAATGATTGGGAGAGCTTGGACAAGTTATTTACACTTTCTGTTACAAAGGCACAATTTGATATGGGAAAATAACATGTTCTTTGCTAGATATACACTGAGTTATTAGGAGGATTAACTGCAAATTTGTATGAGGAAGTATTTTTAAATATATCTTATGCTTTTGAAGTTGCAGTATATTTCTAAGAGTTTGTCCATTTCCTCCATGTTTTCAAGTTTATGGACATAGAGGTTTTTATAGTATTCATAGATGATATTTTGTATTTCCGTGGTATCAGTTGTAATTTCTCCTTTTTCATTCCTGATTGAGCTTACTAGAGTCCTTTCTTTTCTGCTTCTTGTTAATCTAGCAAGAGGCATGTTAATTTTGTTTATTTTTTCAAAGAACCAACTTTTTGTTTTATTAATCTTCCATATAGTTTTTTTATTATCAATTTCATTTAGTTCTGCTCTGATCTTTGTAATTTCTTTTGTTCTGCTGGGTTTGGGTTTGGTTTGATCATCCTTTTCTAGTTCTTTGAGATGATTCATTAGATTGATGATTTGTGATCTTTCTGTCTTTTGGATTTAGGCATTTATGGATATAAATTTTCCTCTCAGGATTGCTGTAGCTGTGTCCCACAGATTTTGATAATTTATGTCTCCTTTATCGTTTAGTTCAAAGAATCTTTTGATTTGAATCCTAATTTCCTCCTTAACCCGATAATTGTTCAGCAGAAGGTTGTTTAATTTCCATGACTTTGTATAGAGATAAGAGTTTCTGTTGGAATTAATTTCTAATTTTATTCCACTGTGGTCTGAGAAGATGCATGGTACAATTTCTACTTTTTTAAAACTTGTTGAGACATGCTTTGTGGCCTATGATCTTGTCAGCCTTAGAGAATGTCCCATGAGCTGATGAGAAAAATGTATATTCAGTTGTTTTGGGGTAGAATGTTCTATAAATGTCAGTCAGCTACCATTTGATCTAGCAATCCCATTACTGGGCATCTATCCAAAGACAAAAAAGACATTCTGTAAAAAAGACATCTGCACTAGAATGTTTATAGCAGCACAATTCACAATTGCAGAGATGTGGAAACAATCCAAATGCCCATCAATACATGAGTGGATTAAGAAAATGTGGTATATGTATACCATGAAATTCTACTCAGCCACAAAAAGCAATGGTGATATAGCACCTCTTGTATTATCCTGGATAGAGCTGGAGCCCATTCTACTACGTGAAGTATCACAAGAATAAAAAAACAAGCATCACATTTACTCACAATTAAATTGATATTAACTGATCAATACGTATGTGCACATACAGTAGTAACATTCATTGGATGTCAGGCAGGTGGGAGGGGGGAGGAGGGGATGGGTATATTTACACCTAATGGGTGCAATGAGCACCATCTGGTGGATGGACATGTTTGAAGCTCTGACTCTGGTGGGGCAATATATGTATCCTAAACATTGTACCCCCGTAATATGTTGAAATAAAAAAAATAAAGTTGCAGTATATTGTAGCACAGATAATATTTTAAAGAAACTTAGCCTTTAAAATTTACTTGCACATTGTTTTCTATATAGATACAGTATCATAAATTATTGGATTCTGAGATAGCAATCTAAAGACATTTGATCAATAGTATAAATGATACCATTTCATTTTAACTTTTGTTTGTTTTTTCCTTAAAAGGAAAAAATGTGATCAAAGTTCTGATTCTTAACTCTAGAAAGGCATCTTTCCTCATTCTGTCCACCAAATTGGTCAGTTCTTCTAACTCCCAAATTATCTGCAGGTCAGAGTTGGAAAGTTAGAGCTCTAGGTAGAGGCTGAAACCTTCTGTTCCAGGAGATAAGGTAGATGAAATTTGGGGAAAAACCACCACTTCTAAACAATTATATGTATCTATGAAAAAGTGAATCTTTGTGCTTCTTTTGAAAAGGACGTAACATTCTGGATCATTTTGCTATCACATATTCGGATTGAGGAAACAGTGTTTCTGTGCAGAATAGGAACAGAGGTTGGATATTTTTTTGGTACTTTAATTTACATGAATTTATTATTTTCCAGTTGGATGTTTATATGTAAGTAACTATATTATTACTCTTGTAGTCTGTGGGTAAAACAGAACAGTAGTTTCTTTCATCACTCCTTGAGAAGACTAGGAGAAGTTTTCTGATACTTTTACCAACATATCAGAATTATGATTATATTTACTTGTGACTATCCTGACTTTTAAATGATTATCAGGTCTCTGGAGAAAGAACTAGAGAGGTAGCTACATTTAGCCATACGGTTTAGGGAAGGGAACATATTTTACTCTGTTAACTATAAATTCACCAACCGTTCCCCCCTGCCCCTGCCACACACAAGCACCTTAGACAACCCAAATATCTATGCATAAAGGATGGCCTTTAAATTAACTGCCCTCTCTGGAGGCTGTTGAGCTGTGTGCTATTCCTAACAAACCTTAAGAATCCACTGGCTCCAAGCCTATACTTTTGATTCCCAGAATTTATAGCTGTATTTCTTCTTGCTGGTCCATTAATACAATAAATCTCTCAATATAGGTCCTCTTTTTGGGCTTGTTTTCAAACACAGAAACTGAACATTTGCTTTCTAATTAGTGACAAAAACATTTTTCTTGTTCTTTTTGTTGATTTATTTTATCTCTTTTGGTGTGTAGCCTCAAGCAAGATCAGTTTAGGGACAGAGATTTATAGGTTTGTCCCTGATGTTTGGTAATGCTCCCAACTCTTATGAAATTTTCTAATGTATGAAAAAGACTTGTCACTTTTCAAAATGTTGCTAATGAAGCAAATGTTAGTGATGAAAGTAGATTTAGGTGGAGTTTTTGTTTTTTTTTTTTTTGTCTTTTGTTTTTTCAGTCATAATCAGTCTTTTGGCTGAAATCAGATATTTTATTTAACAAAACATGGCCTCCTTTCAGGAGCTAAAAAAAAAACCAAAATACAACATAAAAAACTTCTTGACTTGCATATATAGACTTGCATATAAGCCATCTCTACTTATTAAAAAATAAAACAAAACAAGAAATGACTGAAATTCTTCAGTTGGGTAAAATGGCTTAACTGGCCACCTCCTTTAGGTGGATAGACCTGCAGCTTCTTCTATTTCTAGTAAGAGAAGCAGGGAGCAGAATTTGTTAAGAAGAGCTGCCAGGAAAACAGTAGAGCTGTGCCAAATGTCAGGAGGCTAGAAACTGTGGAGAAAGAGAGTATGCAAGACATTCCTGATGGAATAACTGAAAGAACTTTTAGAAAAGAGGATATTCTTTTTTTAGTTTGCTGTTTTTAGCACAAAGGCCTTTTGTCACCTCAAATTCTAAGCAAAGACCGCCACATGGTTCCTCTAAAAAAGGAGAACTGAGAACACAAATGTTCATCTCTTCTCTCTTAAGGTCCCACTTTTTAAAAGATTGAAAGAATAGTAGTTGCAGAAAGCACACCAACCACATAAGTTGGAATGTTGAAGAATTCCTCGAAGACAGAAAGAAAATGGGAAGGACAAAGAGCTGAGAAAACCACCATACAGTGGCTTCCTGAGGGAACCTCAGAGAAGCTTAAACTTGGAATCAACAAATATAAAAAGCAGTAGTAGCAGTAGTGGGTTGTGGTCAATAATCGAAGAATAAATGAAAGAACTGTAACAGAAACAAATAGAACAACTGGACTCTTTTCTAATCTCCACTGGGAAGACAGGGTATAGAGGGAGGCTTTATTTTACCCCATCAGGCTAAAGCCAGAGAATGTTCTACAAATGAAAGGGTGAGCTGCCTGAAGAAGTGTCCTCATAAGAAAAACTATGGCCTTCAAAAGAAGGGAAGTGCAGGTAATGTTCTTCTCCCACAACAGAGTGTTACAAAAAAGAAAACAAAATATTATTCAGCAATGAGTCAAATGCACTAAATCTGTTATCATCAAAGTAAAGCCTTCGTGACTGTGTACTGACCCTCTGCCATACTATGTCCTCTCATTCAAAGTGGAGGACTAATGGGAAGGTGGAATTGTCTACAAACAGAAAAAATAATCTGTCAATTATCTATACTAAATAATAGAGATACTTGCTATAAATGAATGAATTGAAGAGCCTAACTAGACATTTTAGCAATAACTCCACATGAAGAACATAGATGAACTAATGGAAAAAAAAAAAAACCACAAACGAACTTCATAGGAAAAAGTTCATGCAGCAATCATAAAGAACTTACAAAAATTCTTACTATCCCTGAGAAAGATTTAAGAGGATATTTCATCAATAATTACCACACTCAAATTTCAGTGAGTTGGTCGAGGGTAAAAATGAACACAGTTAATGGTCTGAAAAATAAGGACCCAGAATTTTCCCACAGGATAGAGCTAAAAAACAAAAGAAAAAAATTACTAAACTACTTACTCAGCATATACTATGCTTCAGGCATGTTTTAGACTCTGGGGATATAGGAGTGAACAAACAGACAAAAATCCTTCACCTATGGAGCGTTTGTTCTAGTGAGGGTCACAAATAACTAAAACATATAGTGTGGCAGATGGTAATAAGCATTATGAATAAAATTGAAGTAGGGGAGACTTATAATATGTATCAAGAGTGGGATAGGGATGGGCATGGGTGGTGGGGTTCTCTCTCTCCCTCCCATTTGGGGATTAGAGTCTGGGAGTTCACAGGTTACTTGGGAACCTAGAATTTTTAATGGTGTCTAGGGTTCTAGTTGGTGTATATAGTCCCAGCAGGGGCTGTGTCAAGTGTGAGGGGAGTAAGGAAGGAAAGGGAGGGAATGCACGCAAGAATGTGCATAATTCTGAGATCTCTTCACTCCTGCCTACGGTAATGTGGAGGTAAAGGAATAGACATTTTATGAAATCCAAACCATAGGGAGCTAATAGGTGATAATATAAAGGTGTCCTATGAAAAAAATTCACTTTTTAGAGCAAGGTAAGAATACGTAACATTTTAAATTTATAGATGAGAAAATAAAATGAAAACCTATTATTTAAAGTTATAATGGCAACCGCGGGAGAAACTGGAAGCAAAAATTAACACTGATTGATTCTGGAAAGTTAGCCTTGGTGGTAGCAAGCAAGACTTTTACTTTTAATGTTTCACTTTTTGGCACTTGTTTTTTAATATTGTAAATTGATGTTATAACTAACATTAACACTGAGGTAATTTAAAAAGTTGAAGTTATCAAATGATTGGTTAAACGATTATATGAAGTGAAGGGTTGGATAAAGGATTTAGATTCTTGATTTTTACATCTTCACTCTTGGCATTCTACTTGATGAAATGTCAAGAATTTTTGATTCTAAGTAACAATGAAGATTTGAAATCCCTGATGCCTGTCATGCCAAGTTTGTTCAGTTTCTTTATTCATTCTTTGTTTGTCACAGCCACTTGTGCTTTCCCTGGCCCCATGTTTATATAAAGCCAATAACGATTATAAAATACCTTGATTCTAAGCATAACATTTTCGGAAGGCAAAGAATATTAGGTTTTTGCCATTCTGATAATCCATATGGTATCATTCATACTATTTAAAATGAGAATATTGTAGTTAAACAAAATGAATTTACCTTTCTTTAAAATTATTTTCTAATTAAAGGGATAAAAGAACTCAATCATTTCAAAATGTGTATTACTTAAATATGTGTACAAATACCATATTTGTATAGCTCTCATCTTTGATGTACAATTTGCACCATTTTCCTTATGATTTGGATACTCCCTGGAGATGTGTATGTATGTGTGTATGTGAAAAATCCATGAATATAAAAATATATTTTAATATATACACACACACACACACACACACACACACCCCCTCAGGCTCTACCTATAAGTTTAATCATTCGAACAAAAGCCTTTTTTCACTTTTATTTTTTAAATGACTAAATGTTTTAGGTGTCTTTTTTTTTTATTTCAGCATATTATGGGGGTACAGATGTTTAGGTTACATATGTTGCCCTTGTCCCCCTCTCCCCCCAAGTCCGAGTTTCAAATATGTCCATCCTTCGGGTGGTGCGCATTGCACTCTTTGTGTATGTATATACCCGTCCCCTCTTCCCTCCTCCCCCCTCCCCCCTGCCCAACATCCAATAGATGTTATTCTTATATGTGCACTTATGTGTTGATCAGTTAATACCAATTTGATGGTGAGTACATGTGGTGCTTATTTTTCCATTCTTGGAATACTTCACTTAGTAAAATGCATTCTAGCTCTATCCAGGAATATACAAGAGGTGCTATATCACCATTGTTTCTTAAAGCTGAATAGTACTCCATGCTATACATATACCACATTTTATTAATCCATTCATGTGTTGATGGACAC
>CAUYSK010052625.1:0-35167 GCA_963575035.1 Avahi laniger
GGGCTAGAGTGAGTGCCATGGTGTCAGCCTAGCTCACAGCAACCTCACACTCCTGGGCTCAAGCAATCCTTCTGCCTCAGCCTCCCAAGTAGCTGGGACTACAGGCATGCGCCACCATGCCCAGCTAATTTTTTCTATATATTTTTAGCTGTCCGATTAATTTCTTTCTATTTTTGGTAGAGACGGAGTCTCGCTCTTGCTCAGGCTGGTCTTGAACTCCTGAGCTCAAACAATCAGCCCGCCTCGGCCTCCCAGACTGCTAGGATTACAGGCGTGAGCCACCGCGCCTGGCCCTTTGACTGTTTTTTGACTGTTCTTATGTGTTAGTTAAATCAGCATGTAAATTTGTCAGTAAGAATTTGACTTAAAGGTAAAAATATGATTCTTTTTTTTTTATTTCAGCATATTATGGGAGTACAAATGTTTAGGTTACATATGTTGCCCTTGCCCCCCCCAATGCCTGTGATTCTTGACATAAGAAACTTAAAGTAATATTATTCTTAATTTAAGTAATTTATATAACTTAAAAAACCTTTCTTTGTGACATAAAGATACTTTATATAACATAAAAAGCATACTATCTGAAGTCAGAATAGTGATCAATAATCCTGATATTCTGTTTCTGTGTCTCACAGTGACACAAATTTTTTTTTAATGTGTGTTTCAAAGTTTGGTAATACTTCATAAAGCCATTCTTATGTTTTGAATTTATAGCTTAAATACTCCTACTTTTTGTTTATAATTAATAATATATTATTAATCATTAAATACTTTTAATACTTTTTAAATCCTTCTTGAGCCTCGTTCATGTTTTTCTTGCTCATCATTTAAAGACATCATTATTGATGAGAGAAAGCTCTTAAGTCACCTAAATTGTGAACTAGTTGATATTCTGAACCTATTAGAAATGCTTTATAGTGTTATGATTTTCTAGCTACTGATAACACGTTTTTAGCTAGATGCTTGGATTTTACCTAAAATTCACCATGGCAAGGCTGAGCTTGTCATGGTGATTCTGCCTACCTCTCTCTTGCGGGGCTGGTCCTGCTATAATTGCCAGCAGTAACCACTTTCTGTCTCTTCCTAAATCCTGTCATCTTGGATGATCTTCAAGCCCCATTAAGTTTTGACCAATATGGCTAATGTGCTGCCATATCCTGCCAGGGTCTCTCATGACTCTTTCAAAATATTTTTTTGTCCCCACTTTTTCACCCTTCTCTCAGCATTGTCACTTGTGACTAGCCACTTATAATTTGGTCTTTGTGGGATTTCTTGAATCCAGTCACTCTGTTCTCATATTATTCCATTTTATAAGCTGCTTCATGGGTAAACATCAGGTGAGTGATTTTGACTAAGATATGACCTCCTCAGAGCCTCCAACTGTGTGCAACAATCCTCAGAGTTCTTCACACCTCACGATTGTGTCCAGCTGAAGTGCTCTTACCCCTTGCTGGTCAAGGACTGCAGCACTGACGCAGAGCCTAACAGAGACCTAGGGCCACCTGATGAGAGTCAGGCAGCAGATCCAAAAGGGATAAATAAATGGTGCTTGTGCTTCTCTTTGTAGGTCATTTTTGTTTGCTTTACATGGAAGATTACATGGGAATTACATTTCAGGGTGACCTCTATTTCTTTTTTCTGAGGGATTCCCCCTCCCCTTGACTGTGTTGATGTGGTGAAGAAGTAGAAGTAGGAATGGTGAGGAAGTATGCAGGGGCCCTTGGCCAGTAGTTGTGGTGATGGGATAATGCATACTTGATGTGATAAAATATCTGTAGTTTGATGGTTTTGAAAACTATTGGCACTTCCTCTTACCCCACACCTGCCAATCCAAGGCAGGCAAAGCCTATCCAACTTTGTAACTCAATCTCTGGATTTCTGACTGCTATAGTCTGGATGTTTGGGTTCCCCCAAAATTCATGTTGAAATCCTAAGCCCTAAGGTGATGGTTTTAGGATGTGGGATCTTCTGGGAGGTGATTAAGTCATGCAGGTAGAGCCTACATGAGTGGAATTAGTGCCTTATAAAATAGGCCCAAGGGAACTCATTCACCCCTTTTACTACGTGAGGGCACAGTGAGAAGGCACCATCTATGAACCAGGAAACAGGCCCTTACTAGATACTGAATCTGCCAGCTCCTTTATCGTGGACTTCCCAGCTTCCAGAACTGTGAGAAATACATTTCTGTTATTTATAAGCCACTGAGTCTATAATATTTTGTTATAGCATCCCAAACAGACTGAGACCCTGACCATTTATCACATGTCTGGGACATGTATCTGTTCTTTTCTACCATGTCTCTACCATTATTCAATTTTTGGTTCAAAACCTGGATACTATAAGAAATCTTATATGTAATTCCAGTGCCTCATGAAGTTTAGCTACACTTCAAGGGATCTAAGTATCAAGAGTTGGTTGTTATTTAAGTGGAAAAAAGTTGGTTGTTATCTAAGTGGAAAAGAATAACGTGTGAATGGAGAAGAGCAATTTTTGAATACCAATTATGTGTCAGGCACTGTTCAAAGTACTTTACAAATACAGATTATCTAGTCTTCAGAACCACCTTAGGAGGCATTTATCACAATCCTCATTTTATAGCTGAAGAAATGGAAGCAAAGAGAGATTGAATAACTTCCTCAAGGTGACACAGCTAGTAAGCGGAAGACATAGGATTCAAATGGTTAGCTTTTAGCAACTATGCCATACTGCCTTTCTGGTAATTATTATTATTTCCTTTTCTTCTCATGGTTGATATTGTTTTTTATTAATTAAAATATGATAAATTTGTTAAAACCAGTAATATTCATGAATAAAATGTTTGGGCTCCCCATATAAGTTTCAATTTCACAATTTTGTGTTTTAAGTCAACACTTTCAGAGGCTGTTATCTGACAAAGGCACATGAGTGTTGATATGTTATTATTTTTATGTTTTAATTGCTTAGTGTTTCATAATATTCTATGGAGTTATATTGTGTGCCATGTGACTTTTTAAGGGATGATACTGTGTTCATTTCCAACTCTGTCAAACTCATGGTACCTCATAGACATCTAGGTACTTTTTGGATTGGGAATCCAGAGGCCTGAGTCCTTGTTTTAGTTTTATCAATAGCCTGCTCTGTGACCTTGAATAAATAACTTAGTTTCTCAGAGACTTGGTTTCATTACAACTTTGAGATCAAGGGAGATGTGCTAGATGACCTCTGTTCTTTTGCCTGTGATTCTTCTTTTTTTTTTATTTCAGCATATTATGGGGGTACAAATGTTTAGGTTACATATGTTGCCCTTGCCCCCCCCAATGCCTGTGATTCTTGACATACTTATTTTTGATGAGAAGTGATGTTATTTATAACATATGGTATCTAAAGGTCAGTTTACAAGCTTCCTAAATATTTGGTATGAATTGGCTTAAATCTTCTATTGAAAGTTACTTTTGGAAGTTTAGTAACACTTTTTAGGAGAATGTGAGATTGTCTTTTATATATAAAAATGAGTCCATTGTCTACCAACCAGAAAATATGGTTTCTGAATGATAGCTTCTGGAAACGGCTAATTTTGCAGTTTTGTCTTATTCTTCCTCCTGCAATGGAGCATCCTTTCAAGATGACTGGCTTGGGTAAAAGGTAATCTGTGGCCATTGGTGATTTAAGGATCATATTCATATTTGGTCTTAGAGATGGAAGGGAGAAGGAGTGAGCTAAGGGCAATATAGGAGCCCCGGGGGTAGATATTGCTGGAGACACCTGGATCCTAGGATTTATTTGTCAGTAAAGGCTGGAAAAGTAACTTAATTTTGTGTTTCAGATAGTAGTAGGCTGAGGCTGCTGATACATGCTTTTCTTGGTCAAGATTGGTTGAGAAAGTGGGATTTGGTTTAGTCTATAGGTGGCAATGGTATTGTTGGTATCAACGGATTTAGCCATTAGGAGCTAGGGGAAGTAGACACAATGAAATGAGATTGAAGCTCAAACTTAATATGCAATTCAACAGGCATATAGAGGCCCTGAAAAGCAGCTTCATAAGTAGAGGAAGGATGAGCCATGGCTGCTAGAAGCAGCATGTGTGGAATTGTTATTATTAATATGGAATTTACATAAGCTTGTTTCTAGGATAAGGAAGGGGAGGACATAGTATAGAGGGCAGAATTAAAGATGGAGGGGTAAGCCTTGAAGAAGAACCAAGATGCCCTTTTCCTGACCCAGGATGAAAGACAGGAAAACTGGGCCAAGAAAGGCAGGTTTAGAGATGAAGAGAAGGTGAGAATGCTTGAATGTTCTCTGCTTGCTCTGTCAATTAGGGATCAAGCTGTACGGTCAAAATGAGAGGGCAGAGCGGAGATTGAAGAAGGGTAGGAAAGGGGTGGCATAGACTCTGCGAGGATGAGAAGAAAACACTGGCTAGCAATGAAGGTAGCCCAGCTGAGGTTGGAAACCCCGTTGTGAAATGGAGCCAGTCAGCAAGGCTGGGAGGCTTCTCTGACAGTCCTCAGCAGTTCACTAAGGCTGGAGACAAGGAGTGGTGAGTTGAGGCAGGGTGAGGAGAGGTTGGGTGTTTGCACTGGTAGATGAAGGGGGCAAGGGAACTGGTGGTAGGTATCCATGAGACCATAACTGGAAAAAAAATGTGTGTACCCCAAATATCAGCTGGGACCCCTTGGCCACTTTTTGACCCGATTTCATAACTTATTGTACATACACAGAATAGAATACCATATGGCTATCAAAATAAAAGATGTTTATGATAGAGTATTAAAGAAAAAGAGCCTATTGCAAAAGAAAATGATTAATGTGATTCCATTGTTATAAAAAAAGTCACAGAAAATCCTGGAACAATACCAGATGCTGTGATTACTTTTAGTGTGAACGGGGATGGATGGGGAGGTGAAGAAAGGAGATTCACTTTTTATAACACACACTACTTAAAGGGAAAGTGTGTTAGGATTATGGGTGATTTTTATATTATTCTTATGCTTTTTTCCATATCTCAGGCTTTCTGTAATATACATGTGTTGTATTTGTAAACAGAAAAAAATTAGTATTTAAAAATGTGGAAAGCATTGATGTATACAAAAGATCTTATTGTCTCTCAATAAGTGGTTTTTATACATTTAATAAAACAGAGTGAGTGATCACAAGGAATAATGTTCATCTTTGCCAGCATTGAAATTCATATTTAAACAGGCACTATATACACTGTCAGACCAGTGGAAATAATGACAAATGTGATATCATTGCGGGTTAGTCGGGGGTGGGGTATTGGAGGCGGGAACAGCAATATTTGAACATTGTTGGTAGCTTTTAAAGTTGGTTATTTTCCCCTGGAAAGCAATTGGTTAATAGATATAACAACAGCTATAATATTATTTATATTTTTGACCTGTATAATTACAGTTTTAGGAATATTTTCAAAGTAATAATGCCCAAGGAAAACCGAAACAGGAAACAACTTGAATGCTTTCACTTAAGAGAATGCCAAAGCAACTTATACAATATTAACCGATTTAATACTATGGTAAGATGATAAAAATAATAAATACATGGACTTTGTCAATGTAGGACATTTAATTGGAAATGCATGATATGAAACATAAAAATAAAAATTCAAGATAGATTTTATCAACTATAACTGAGTAATGTATATATGTACATTAATGTATTAGTGTATGTATACTAAAAATAATCTGAAAGGAAATAGAATATGTGCTAATAGCTTAGCTTTATTTGATTATTTTCTACTTTCTATTAAATTGCTTTTGTTACTAAAGAAAAGGAATCATAATTGAGATAATTTTACTATTTCATTGTTTTATTTATAGATATTTTAACCCATTAACATAACGATGGACTTTTTCAGTAATTTAAATAGTAGCAATAATTCATGTTTTATCTAATTTTTCTAAGGTATTGAGTGTGCCACTGTGATGATAGGATTTTTTAAAAAATAAGGAATATTTTTAACTTCAGGGTTAGGTAAAATTGCCTTTAATGAAGTTGCATAATAATTCTACCTTTTACAAATCAAAAGAACCAAATTTTAGTTTTTGTATTTTTAAAGAAAGAATCATCAACCTAATTTTATCCCATTGATCCCCTTAATGAAAAAAACATACTCAAAGTTGTTATGTTAGTATTGTTAGGAAAAGCTTTTCCCGATTCCAATCATTCCAAATGCATTGATTACACTTTTCAGGTCTTTATTGTGTCTCTTTTTGATTCTCAGTTTGAACTTCATTCATTTTTTTTTTTTATCATTTGAAGTCTCTGCTATTTCTATCCACATTCTTTCCCTTTTCAGTTTCCTGGAAACCACGGAGCTTGGCCTTGTTTGGTGAACTGTATTGTCATTATTGCATCAAAATGTTTAGCACTCTAAGCCCTGTTGCTGAGCATTGAAGATAAGAATGTGGTTCACAAAGGATGATAAATCCTTGCATTCTGATTCTTATTTCGACATGCTTCTGTCATTTAACCTGGCTTAAGAATATATGGACCCCTGTCAGAAGACTGGAGAATTTCTTCTGCTCAGAGAATGAAAGGAGGGTTTACCTTCAATTGTTAAACATTCTATAGAATCAGAATTCTAGAATGTGAAAACTGAAGGGGCTTAGAGGTCATGTGCGCCAGTTCCATAGAAACCAAAGTCTTGAATAGCTAAATGATTTTCAAAAATCATCGGAAGCCCAATTCTTCTGACATCTCAATCTGTGAACGTTTCAATAAATCCAACCTTTCTAAGTCACATCTGTATAGTTCAGCCAATTTTCAGCTAAGATTTGTGGCCACCCACAAATGTAGGCTTCATTCTAAAACCTTTAAGCTGTTGCCAACCGGATATACATGTTTTCCAAAGTCAGCAAAACAAACCTGACATGTTTGTGGTTAAACAGGAAGACCAACTAGTGTGCTTTGATAATCATACATCCACTAAGGCCTGAATTGGAAAAATTGTTATACTCTCTTTTTGGTGTCATTGTTTATACCTGTAGAAATTATTTTAATCTTTTTTCATCTGTGACACCCTTTAGAAAATGAATAAACTAACATTGCCATATAAAATTGACATTTTTATAGTGTGTACTTTTGTTCTTCCTTCTATAGGTGATGGCAGGTATGTGCAATAATAATGCAAAGTATTTGGTTATGAAATTCTGAGAGTAAGATTTGTATATTAACAGATAAACTTTAAAAAATCCGTGCTCTTAATCATAGGCACATTTTGAAACATGTAAGTAGAACATAAAATTTTTATTAGCACGTATATTTCTACATCATTTGATGCAGAAATCTTGACAAAACTCCTTGCAAACGGACTATTAGCTTTTAATAGTTGAGAAAAGCATATAACACAGTTATAGGTACATGACTGGTGTTCATGAAGTACTCTGGAATGAATAAATGAGCCAGTAACCTTTTAAAAGTTATTGGCTATGTATAATATTTCAATATAATTTAGAATAAATTGAAAACACAATTAGCTGGAGCACTTTGGGACCAAGATTTTAAGAATAATTGGATGTTTTTCATTAACTTATTTTGTTTCAACTATAGTTTTAATCTATTTATAAATTAGTAGAATTCAGTTTCAAATTCATTTTGGGACAAATGAGGGGTTATAAATATACTTTGTATTCTCCCTATATTATGAAAACATTTTGAAAATTATTAAGCATATTTGCTTCTAGATCACAATTCTTCACATGTATTCTAATAATGCAAAGTTGATATTGTCATAGAAGATGTAGGTATTGTGTGTTTCTGAGTGATAATGTGCCATATTGTGAAAGGTATCTTAAAAATGGAAATTATGATGACAACTTTGTTTTGTAGTATTACCTGTTTTTCCTTAAAGCCTTATTGTTGAGCAGAGGGTTCAGAAATAGGTAATAAGGTTAGTTAGGTTTTTAGCATAACCTACCTTTTGCTTTCTGAATTAGTTTTCGAAGTTCATTGGTGAAGGCCATGTACCATGGGTGTGGTTACATTATATGGAACAAGTACATGTACATGCTTCAAGAAATAGCAATGTAATTATTAAGTATAATTATATAAGTATTATAAAATTATCATATGCAATACACACAAATCACATTTAACTATTATAGCATTTATTGAGGTAAAAGTAGAATGTATGCATAGTTAAAAATTATGACAATTTTGGAGGATAAAATTAAGCCCATAATTTGCCTGTTAACATGGGATAGTAATACTGTTTACAGCCCCTGTGCAAATCTCTGAATGCGAGAGTGGTAGTTCTAGCTGTATGGCAGACTAGATGTTTAGAGAAACTCTGCTTAGCAGAACAAGCCTAAACATGCTGGATAAAATGTATTTTAAAAAAAGTTTTAAAGCATGGCTGAGCTGGCAGAAAAGTAAGAGAATTCCTTGGAGGATAGAAATGATAAGACAATATGAATCAGGAGGGCTAAGTGACCACTGGAAGAAGCATTTGTCCTCATAGTTGATTTCCAAAGGCCTAAAGCATGGGTTTTAACAGGCCATGTGTAGGGCACTCAGGAATCAGAGCCCAAGACAGGGTGAGAGGTCAAATCCCATGTAGAATTGGCACACCAAGTGGTTAACACCTCAGTGGGTGAAGGAGAAAAAACCTGTTTTGTGGAGGGAATGGTGGCGATATATGTATAACTGTCTCTGCTTTGGTTGTGGGTGGAATGGGAAAAAAAGTCTCTTGTGAGACTTTCTAACTGTAAGCCTGTATGAAGGTAGGTTTTGGGTTGAGTTCACATTACTTACAGGATCCGAAAAACCCAAGGTAAATATTTGGTTGTCTTAGGTTGGCAGTACTCCTGGCGCCTAGTAGAAGGAAAGGGAAATCTCTCTAGAAGAACACAATTTAAATCTAGACCTTCATGAATTCCCACAAATAAAATTTAAGTACCATGAATTCACAATAAAGAACTCTCCTCACCCCCAACACATAAGGAAATAAGACACCATGAGCAAGATTTAATAGAAAAAGCACACTGTAGAATCAGTTCCACGTAGACTGCAGAGTCTGGAATGGTCTATTTCAGAATGTAAAATAAGTCTGTTGAATATATTTAAAGAAATAAAAGGAGCTTTTGAGAGTCTGACAAAGGAAGATTTGAAATGGGACCAAATAGAACTCATAGAAATGAAAATATATTATAAGTGGAAATTCTTGGAGTTAGACCTCTTTGATCCCTTGTAGAGGATCCAGGCACTCCTATCTATTTTCCTGTCATCTAGTTCTATAGCTTTTCTAAAACTTTGCATCATCTCTCTAGTGAGAATAACATCAATATTTTCAAACTAGTCACAGAAAAGTTGCTATGTAGCTTTTCTAGAATAGCATATCAGCCTTTGAGCCCTAGGGCAAAAGGAAGAAAAAGAGATAAACTATAATCACACACAACCTACATTTGCAAGAATACATCACTGTTATTTTTTTCCCAGTGAGATGGATTTTCTCCAACTGTTTTTCTGCCTCTTTTACTGCCCTTTTTAGCTTCAGCTCTTGGTTTCTTAAAGTGTTATCTCTTATTACTCAAACTTTGTACATTGAACAGTTTCTTAATTGGAACATATACCAGGTTTAACAAATACGTGTTCTCCCTGATACATTTAAACTTTTTAAAATAGACTTTATTTTTTTTAGAGCAGTGTTAGGTTCACAGAAAAATTATGCAAGAAGTGCAGAGTTCTCATATACCCCCTATTGTTAACATTTTGCATTAGTGTAGTACATTTATTACAATTGATGAACCAATATTGACACATTGTTATTAACTAATACCCATAGTTTACATTAGGGTTCGCTTTTTATGTTGTATAGTTCTATGGATTTTAACAAATGCATAATGTCATGTGTCTATCATTACCCTATCATACAGGATAGTTTTGCTGTCCGAAAAATCACATGTTCCACCTATGTATTTCTTCCCATATTCCTTGGAACCTCCAGCAACCACTGATCTTTTTATTCTTTATGGTTTTACCTTTTCCAGAATATCACTCACTTGGTATAATATAATATGTAGCCATTTAAAAAAATTAACAGACTATATTTTTTAGGAGTTTTAGGTTTACAGAAAAAATTCAGCGAAAAGTACAGAGAGTTTCCATATACCCTCTTATCACTACCTCCTTTATCCCTTATTACGAATGTCTTGCAATGTGTGGTACATTTGTTACAATCAATGAACCGATATTGATCCATTATTATTAACTGAAGTGCAAGGTTTATGTTAGGGTTCACTTTGTGTTGCACATTCTATGGGTTTTTACCAATGTCTAATGACATGCACTCACCATAACAGTATCATATAGAATAATAATTTTACTGCCTAAAAAATCCCCTGTTCTCTACCTATTAATCCCTCCTCCCACCCTATGAGCACTTGGCAATCACTTATCTTTTTACTGTCTTTTTGCCCTGTCCTGAATGTCATATAGTTGTAATAATATAGTATAGAATTTTCAGATTGGCCTTTTTCACTTAGCAATATGTATTTAAGATTCTTTCTTGTCTTTTCATGGCTTGATAGCTCATTTCTTTTTATCATTGAGAAATATTCCATTGTATGGATGTACCACATTCATATCTATTAAAGCACATCTTAATTGCTTCCAAGTTTTGGCAATTATGAATAAAGTAACTATAAATACTCATGTGCAGATTTTTGTGTGAACATAAGTTTTCAACTTATTTGGATAAATATGAGGAGTATGATTGCAGGATCCTGGATAAGCATGTGATTAATTTTATAAGAAATTGCTAAACTGTCTTCCAAAGTGACTGGTACAATTTTGCATTCTCACTGGCAGTGAGTAAGAATTCTTATTGCTCCCTATCCTTGTCAGCATTTGATGTTGTCAGTGTTCTGGATTTTAGCCATTCTATAATAATAGGTCTGTATTGTTAGTTTTAATTTGCAATTGCTTAATGACAAATGATATTGAGCATCTTTCCATATGCTTATTTGCCATCCGTATATTTTCTTAGTGAGATATTTGTTTAGATCTTTTGCTTATTTTAAAATTAGCTTGTTTATTTTCTTATTGTTGAATTTTAAAGTTCTTTGTATATTTTGGATATAAGTCCTTTATCAGATATGGATTTTGCAAATATTTTCTTCCAGTCTGTGGCTTGTCTTTTCATTCTCTTAATGTTTGATACATTTTTCCCTGCTTTCAGGGGTTATATCTTTTTCTTGTTACAAATAAAAAACTTCTAGACTGTGATTTAAAAGCAAATATGAAATATCAGAGTTTAGAAGAATTAGTTTGAACCATATGTAATTGCTCTTTTCATAGGTCTAAAAATAATGGAGTATTGGCAATTTTGTATAGTTCAACCCAATGGAAACCAAAGTTCTTTCTCCACACTTCTCTGCATGTACACTATTCATCAGCAACAAACCATTATTTTGTGTTTGAGATGATTCTTTTTAGAAATTAAGCTCATATTGGAATCAAAAGCAGAGGTAGATGTTATAATCACACAGCCTCAATTTTCAAATATAGCTTTGGTTTCAACTGCTTTCATTACGAACCATTGAAATGTCCCAGTTATTCTAAGACTTCTTGCCACTTAAAGCTACATTTTAAATGGGAACTCACCTGGGAATGGTACAAAAATTCTGTGTCCTGATTTTTTATTTTTCAGGAATTCTATCTATCCTTGCAAATGTCCAAAAATCTTTGTTTAACTGGATTCTGCTGCTGAGTTTATGTGGGGACCTGTGGGCTGCATTGTGGAATAGTGAGTGCTTTGTATAGACACTTTCCTCCCTGCCCAAAGCCGTGGGACATCCCTTCAGAAATTTGTAATGGTTTTCTCTGGACCTCAAAATGTAAATCAATGGGCTGATTGTTATTTGAGAGTCATAATTCATGACCAGATTTTAAAAATCACTGTGGTCAGTGATGTTGCAAGATTATTTTTAATTGTTTTGTCAAATAGAAAAAGACAAATACAGATTTAATTCAATGCAAACAAATTTCTGTGTATTTACTGTGTATAAAACTCTCTGCTGAAAGTGTAGAGTCAAGCTTTTGATCCAGTGGGAGAGGCTGGGACTAATAAACAAATGTAAGGCAGACTAAAACAAATGATATGAGAGAAGTGTGAAGAAAATGGTATATTTGTTTAAAATAGAAAACAGCTATAGTAGAGGGATCTGGAAAGGCTTTGTGGAAAATGTGAAATCTGAGTTGAGTCTTGAGGAGTGAATAGGGTTTTACTTGGTGGAGATGGGGGTGGGCTTTATGGAAAGAAAACACTTCGTGGAAAAGGGCCAGATTTGGGAAAGCTTGGTCCATTTTAGGGAACAGAAAGATCAGTCGCATTTAGGGATTAATCATATAAAATATTGACTTTCTGTCAAGGACATAAGGATACATGACATTTTAAAAACTTGAATTTTGCTGAAGCGAGAATTTGAGTCAGGCTTTCTGCAGAGCTTTGTTTGGGAAAGAGTCACTCAGTGAGCGAGTGAGTGCTCCTAGCTGAGGGCCGAGCATTCACAGCCATGCAGCTCACCTGTTCTCAGCCTGGCATGGCGCGGGCCTTCACGTTTGTGAGGTGCTAAAAGCTATGTTTCTGTGTCTTTTCAAAAAAAAGTCTTCTAGTGGTAGTGACTGAAAAGCAAAGAGGGCAATGGCACTTACTAACAACAGCAACAATGCTTCCTAAATTTGAGTGGAATGTTGAATTTGCTATTGGATCAAATTGCTGACATGAGTTTGGAATTTTGCAGATGACTTGGGAAAAACTCTTTTTAATATTGAGGGTCTGCTTTTGTCCAGTTTGGGTGGAAGAAAATAGAGGGGAATATTATAATAGTAGAATGGGGCCATATTGTATAGCAGGCTGTGACTGGCTGATAAAATTTTCTGATTAGCTGTTTGATACTATCTGAACTTTTAGAAAAGTTATTGTTGGCAGGTTGATTATACTTTTACTATCAACAAAGATACATGCTGAAAGTTACTGTAAGAACTATTCAAACAAATATAAGTTCAGTAAATTAAATGATTCATATAATAGACATTATATTCTCAAAACTTCCATTCTTCCAACTTTGTGTCCAATATTAAGATTGTGGATTTTGTTGGATTTTTCTGTAATCTTCTTCTCTGTAGGCATTTATTCCTAGCTGTCTAACAGAATTGCAAGAATACTTGTGGAAATGTAGCTGTGGTAGACATTACCAACTGCCTACCCCAAATCCATTTGTCGTTCTTCCTTACTGATAAAACTCTGGGACAGCCATGTGCCTAGTTAAAATACTCACTGCACAGACTCCCCTGTAACTAGGGTGGCCATGTGAACCAGTTCTGGTCAATGGGTAAAAGCAAAAGTCTCCCGATAAAAACAGAAACGCTCAGCTGACATACGCCTTCTGTACTTCATCCTTTTTCTTCTTGGCTGGAGTGTAGAAATATTTCCTGAACCTTCAGGAAGTATCTTGAGACCACCAGGGCAGAGCAGAAAGACAGGAGGCTGGGGCAGTGATGTCATCATGAAGCCATTGTATCATCTCTTGGCTGTTTACCTCTGACTGATTTCTTAAGCTAGAAAAATAAACCAACCTTGGTTATGCCAGACAGGTTGTTGGGTTTCTTTTATGGAAGCAATCCTAACCGACATAACAAACTTCCCGGAAGGTATAAAATGGTTAACATTTCCTGCTGGTGCACTGGAGGAATTCAGGGAATTAATTGAGGTTTGCTGGGGAAATGTCATGGCACCTCAGTGTGTCTGCCCTGTGGGGAGGGAGTTTGAACTCCAAAATGGAAGTTACACCTTCCACCACCAGTAGCAGACTATAACTATAACTGCTCTCCATTTCTCAAGTGTATATGGCACAGACGGCAGAACACCATGGTGGAAAACACTGATCACAAAGAGCACAGTGTGCTCAAAGTAGATCTGGAGCTTCCAGTAAACAAAGAAATCATTTCTGGGGCAAATGAGTGCTGAGTGAGAGGTGTTTTGCAGAGTGTTGTGGAGAGAGCAAATCTCCTGCAGAATGCCACTGACGAAGAATTTTAAAGAGAATACTGAGTATTTGCAGTTAGAGAAATGGTAATAAGAATCCTGATATGATAAACTAACATTCTGGACCAGCACTGTCAAATAGAAATACAATACAAACCACATAAGTAATTTTAAATCTTCTAATAGTCATATTAAAATGGTAAAAATAAACAGGTAAAATTATAGTTAACCCAATGTATCTAAAATATTACCATTGCTGCATGTAATTAATATAAAAATTATTAATTAAATATTATATAGTCATGTTAAGTCTTTGAAATCCACTATACTTTGTACGCTTATAGCATATCTTGATTTGGACTAGCCACATTTCGAGTGCTCCATAGCCACAGATGTCTAGTGACTAGGACAGGACAGTTCCAGAGAAGAAAGTGATTTATGTAGTATACAGATACATTGGTTTATTTTTAAAAAGTAACATTTTTACCAAAATTCTGTTTTCTAGGGTTGTAGATGAAAAAGGTGTTAGTAAATTTCTAGGAGAGTCTAAAAATGGTGAAGAAAAAAATCTAAAAAAGGTGAGGAATTATGTGTAGCTTTATGTTCTTAAAGGGAGTTTGATGTGGGTTGTTATTAATAGATTTGATCTAAAAAATGATGACCAAGAATGAATATTGAAATCAAAGATTTATTGAAACCACATGTGTAAGCTTGGAAATGTAAGAAAGAATACTCTCAATTTCATCTCTTGGGTATTAAGAAGTGGGAAAAGTGTCTTTTTAGAATTATTCACAATATCTATCTAAAATGATGGAAATGTTCTTACCTTGTTCTACCATTCTGCTGTTACAGGATTTTTCCTTCCTTAAATTAGGAGAGATGAGAGAAGACAAATTTGAGGAATGCAGACAGGAAAGGCTGTCTTGTTTTATTTTTATAGTTGTTGAGCTTCATATCAACTTTGTATTTGATTCCTGAAGTTAAAATATATCAATAATCTTTTGGGGGGGTACTATTTGTAATGTGATTATTATAATATTTATCCAAGGTCATTTAATAAATGAAGTATTCTAGAAGAGTGTTTAACTCTTTATTCTTTTTGACCAACCAGCATCAAATACATGGTAAAGGGTTTCAGACTCTGCCTCCCTTTAAAACACTTCCCACCGAAAGTAGTAGAGAACATTTTTAAAGGATCTCTGTGGACACACAGCAAGTTTTAGGTGTCCTTTTTTGGTATACTTAGAAACACATTTTGTGAATACAAAGGGTTCTCTTGTGCCCAACTAGAACTAATACATGACTGCCTCTCAAGATAAGGAAGGGGAATTTGTTGAAAGATTTCTCTTTAATTATAAAGTAGTTATGCAAACATGATTATGGTTTAAATTTATTTTCATAGTGAAGATGGCTTTTTAGAGAATTCAGACAACCCAGAAAAATATAAAGAAGAAAAGGAAAATTACCCATATAACCGTAGTTAACCCTTGGCCATTATTCTGCCTGACATTTTTCCTATTCGCACATTCCCCGCATACTCACCCCTTCCCCATCCCAGTAACAATCCACCCCCCTCCACATATGTACCCTCCTCTCTTCCTTCCCTCTTCTGTCCTTCCTTCCTTGTTTCTTTTTACAAAACCAGGATAATATTCTGCATACATTTTATAGCTTACTCTTTCACTTAATACAAATTCCTATGCTAATAAAGTATATACATACCTCATTATTTTCAATATAGGTTACTATGAGTGTCTATTGAATGGGTCCTCTCTTTTTTCATTTCTAGTTATGTCCAATATTTTTCTTATAAATTATGATGCAGTGAAATGTTTTTAAATGTTTATTGGCAATTTTTATTTCTTTGGTGAATTGCTTGTTTGTATCTTTGTTCATTTATTTAGTAATGTATTCTTATCTTTTTCTATGGAAAAACTGTGTATATTTAGAACATATACTCTTTGTCTCATGTTACAGATTTAACTATTTCTGCTGCATCATTGTATTTGCATTTGTTTAAATTACTTTCTTAGGATATATTCATAAGTGGAATTGCTGAGAGTGTATGTGCAAAGTTTGCCTATGTGTTGCCAAATTGTCCTCCTGAAAAAGATGTCTAATTTGTACTTGCACTAACAGTATTCCAGAGTGCCATATCTATGCCTATAATGTTAGTATCCTTTTTGCCAACCTGATAATTTAAAAACGGTGTGATTGCTTTAATTTATATTTTTTGGTTAATAGTGAAATTGGGCATGTTTTAAAATGTTTATTGGCAATTTTTATTTCTTCTTTGGCGAATTGCTTCTTTGCATCTTTGTTCATTTATTTATTAAGGTATTCTTATCTTCTTCTATTGAAACACTATATATATTTAGAATATATACACTTTGTCTCATGTTACAGACTTAACTATTTCCAAAGTTAATTCTATTTACTGTTCTCCAATATTGAAAAGTTTTGCAAGGTGCTGTTTTTCCATCTTATTTTCATATGGAGTTATTTATGAGAAATATATGTTGGTTGCTGCAACTTGCTTTGTGTTTCTTGAAATGATCCATCAAAAGTATTTATATACTTTCATGTATAATCCCTGCATCATCTCTAGAGTATGTTTTGAGTAAATAATGTCAAGGAAATAACCATCAAATTATGTTCTTGCTAAAGTGCCTGCTACTAGCTTTGAAGTTTGCTGCTAATCTGTTCTTAGCTACATTTCTTAGGATCTGAGGTTTAGATAAGCAGTAACAATTAAACACATAGAAGAACGTAATTTTTTCCTTGAGTGAGTCTGCTTTTAATATTTAAATTTAATGTTAACTGAGAAGTAGTAAACTCACTCTTTTTATTTTTATTATTATTTCTCTACATTATATGTAAACACACATAATCTGCATCAGTGGCCTAAGATTATATTTCAGAAAATTTTCTTAGCCAGCTGCTTGAGTCCAGTGTTCAGTGGACTCCTAACAGTATATTGAGATTTAAATACATGTTAAAAAAACAGGGCTTTCCATAGTGTGGAAAATCTACCCACTGTTATAATTTGAGTATGACAGTAACGTGGTAATATTAAGTTTGACTATGAAAAATAATCGACATTAAATCTGCACCTCTAAGAATTTAAAATCAATAGAGGACACAAGACAAATAAATATAACTAGTAGGAATATTAAACAATATTTAAAGGTTTTGAAGGATGAAGTATGGAAGGTAGAATGTGACACTTTGGCAAATAGGAAAGAAAACTTTATAGACAGAGCTTGAGTTATTATTCAGAGAGAAAGAGTGGAGTGAGACAAGCAGAAGAGGAACAATTAGGTACTGGGTGCCACAAGGATATAAATGGGGATTGGCAGCAATGGATGGCAGACTGGCAGAGAACACCAAAGGCAGTGACTAGAAGTGTATCTTGATTAGAGGTTAAGGACTAACCTCAGGTGGGCAGCTAGTACTTTTTCAAAATGGTGGGCATGGCATGGCTCTTACATGCAGTTTGAGAAAACAGGTAAAATGCGGACATATGCAAATATTAGAGAAGTACAACATGTACACAAGCAAGACAGAGCGCTGAAACCCTATTGTTCTATGATTCTCTTTGCTGGAAAAATGTAAACCCTACTGACAGTGCATCTCTACTACAAATTTATGGGCAAATAAATGGGCTAAAAAAAAAGAGATTATGTGATTGGCTGTGATTTTTCTATGGTCCCTAACTTATATTAGGTGTGTTTTAACCTCTTTTATTAGTTGACTTAAAATGTCTTTAAAAAATGGATCATAATATAATTCAAACTTTGCACATAAATGCATATAAAGGAACAAAATTATATACTGACTGAAAATTTTGTGTATATAATTTGGATCTTTTAAAAGTTGGCTTTGTTTTTATAATGCTTGCTTGTTTTCAACCATCCATTTTAAACTATAGATTCCCTTTAGACAAATTTCATAATTCTTAAAACTTTAATATTCTGATTTCTATATTCTTTTTTTGAGACAGGGTCTTACTTTGTTGCCAGGGCTACAGTGCAGTGGTATCATCATATCTCACTGCAATCTCAAACTCCTCGACTCAAGTCCTGGGTGTAAGTGATCCATCTGCCTCTGCCTCCCAAGTAGCTGGGACTATAGGCACACACTACCATGCCTAGCTAATTTTTCTGTCTCTTGTAGAAACAGGCCCTTGCTCAGGCTGGTTTTGAGCTCCTGACCTCAAGTGATCCTATTGCCTCTACCTCCCAAAGTGGTAGGATTACAGGCATGAGCCACTGTGCCTGGTCCAATTTTTATGTTCTTGATATTGGGTTAGGGAATTCCTGGTGAGAACTCAGTAAATGAAGGTGATTTCAAGACTTCCATGGCTAAGATGGCTTCATATCAAAATTCTTCAATCAGTGACGAAAAAAAAAAAGAAAAAGAAAAAGAAAAAGAAAAATCACTTGGTGTTATTTGCAGAGAATAATCATTCTCTTTATTTATATAGTGCATCATAGTTTGCAAAGTCCTTATTGCTGGAGTTTAAAAAATTATTTATTTGACAAATAATAATTGTAAACATTTATGGTGTACAACATGATGTTTTGATGTATGTATTCACTGTAGAAAGAGTAAATCAGCTAATTAACATATCTATCAGCTTACCTCTTTATCATTTTACTGTGATGAGAACATTTAAAATCTATTATGTTTCTGCAATTTTGGTTTGATCTTCATGAAAACCTTGGAGGTAGGTGGCATAGCTCTCAGTACCTACATTATTAGGTTGGTGCGAAAGTAATTGCGGCTTCAGACTGTTAAATCATTATAACTAGGCTCAAACACATCTTTATTAATCAAAATAGGAACCATTACAATCAATACATTTTTGCAAATGAGAAGTAAGTTTGTTTATTCCTGTAGTGTAAAAATCCATGCTTCGTGATTCAACGAACTCTTGGAAACCACATTCTGCATCCTGCTGGTTGTGCAAGTATTTTCCCTGCAAAAAGTCGAGATACTTGAAGAAGTGGCAGTCAGTTGGAGAGAGATCAGGTGAATATGGCAGATGAGGCAAAACTTTGTAGCCCAATTCATTCAACTTTTGAAGCGTTGGTTGTGTGACATGTGGTCTGGCGTTGTCATGAAGAAGAATTGGGCCCTTTCTGTTGACCAATGCCAGCTGCAGATGTTGCAGTTTTTGGTGCATCTCATCAATTTGCTGAGCATATTTCTCAGATGGAATGGTTTCACTGGGATTCAGAAAGCTGGAGTGGATCAGATAGGCAGCAGACCATCGGTGACCATGACATTTTTCTGGTGTAGGTGTGGCTTTGGGAAGTGCTTTGGAGCTTCTTCTTGGTCCAATCACTGAGCTGGTCATTGCCAGTTGTTCGTATAAAATGCGCTTTTCGTTGCACGTCATGATCCGATCGAGAAATGGTTCATTGTTGTTGCATACAGTAAGAGAAGATGACATTTCAAAACAACAATTTTTTTGATTTTTGGTCAGCTCAGGAGGCACCCACTTACTGAGCTTTTTCACCTTTCCAATTTGCTTCAAATGCTGAATGACTGTAGAATGGTTGGGATTGAGTTCTTCAGCAACTTCTCTTGTAGTTGTAAGAGGATCAGCTCTGATGATTAGTCTCAATTGGTCGTTGTCAACTTCCAATGGGTGGCCACTGCGCTCCTCATCTTCAAGGCTCTCTTCGTCTTCAAGGCTCTTGTCTCCTTTGCAAAACTTCTTGAACCACCACTGCACCGTACGTTCATTAGCAGTTCCTGGGCCAAATGCATTGTTGATGTTGCAAGTTGTCTCTGCTGCTTTACGGCTCGTTTATTTTGAACTTGAATAAGAAAATTGCTCAAATTTGCGTTCTGTCTGACATCATTTCCATAGTATAAAATACATATAAAATAAACAGCAAATAATGTCATTAGCAAAAAAAACATAAAGCGAGAAATGCTCATTAAAATGATATATAACATGACCACAGTTATTTAAGAATATATTCCAATATCAAACAGCAAATTTCAACAATGCTAAAACCGCAATTACTTTTGCACCAACCTAATATTACAGGACACCAAGGCACAGGGCTTCAGTGACTTGCCCATAACCCGCATCTCCTGACTTGCAGGAGAGTTCTTTAAACACATATGGCCTCTATCTCTGTTATTTGATGATAGCTCCTTAATCAGATGATATTAGAAGGTGGTACTCTTGATTGTCTTCTTTGTATGTGGCATTCTATTTCAGGCCTTAGCAGAATTTGTATTCAAATACAATATTGGAATGAATTCTTTTCCCGTGCAAGGTAATAATATAGCTCCACCTTACATAGATTTGTTAAAATATTCAACTCTTACCCTGGCAGATGTTTTTAAGAATTAGCTGTAGGGATAGGTCAACAACCACGCATTCAGAGTGATTCCTTCACAGAGATTTATTGTAGTAGTTAAGCACAGAGAATAAGGTGAGCAGACAAGTCTTCTAATTGGCCCATGATAATGGAGTGTTCCTCAGTCATTAAACAGATCTGCAAGGGAACAAAAAATCGGTTGTTTCAAATCATTTTTATACTGTTTTTGTGTCTTGTATACTTGACGGTTCAGAAGCTACCAGACCATAAAATCCAGCCAGTGAGAGCACTGGAAGTCACAGAGCTCAAAGGTTTATTAAGTGGTGTGAAACTCTATTGTTTTGTGCATGTGTTAAATAATTGCTGTCAGTGCAAGACTGTTAAAAATTCCCGGCTAGTAATAACATGAATGCACTTTATGGCTTCAAAAGGAGATAAAAGAAATTTCTTAGTCAGCACTTTGATGGCATCACAGCACATGTCAGATTTGTTATTGTGAAGACTTTACTTTTGGCAGATGCTCTCTCTTCCCTTTGGCAACAGAGCTCTAATTACCATATAAATTAAGCCAGGAAGGGAGCTGAGGGCACACAGCCCAGCCCCTTCTGCTTGTACCCAGGTTTCCGGGGCTGCAGTGCCAGGCAGGCTAGTGTGGGCTGAGCCGTGGAGAGGGCTTCGCTCCCCTGCTCTCCTTTCTTCCCATTCAGACCCATTAGAGGAACATTAAGCAGCTTAGCTGCTGTGCAAACACAGAATCATTCTTTTTCTTCTTTTCTTTCTTTCTTTCTTTTTTTTAAACCTGGGGTCTTCTCTCTAACAGCATTCCACGAATTAGCCTAATCCATCCTGCTTCAATTCACAGGCACTAATTATATTGCAGCATACATTCTTACACACTAAATTATAAGTATCCTTACTTTAATCAGTTGTAACTAGTCCTTAAATTGAGGGTTTAGCACCCTCCTTTTATAGGATAACAAGCTTTGCTGTGTTATGTGATGGGATTAAACCGTTTATTTAGGACGTAGAGGTGAAGGCGTGGATGATGCGTTATTTTTTTCCTAAAGAGCTCTGTATTTTCTTCTTACCAGAGTGTAATTCCACATTTATAATGTCCTTTTTACATTTGTAAAATGATGTCTGATGCTTAGGTACTTTTGGGTTGTGAAATGATAAGCACAATTTGTAGGAACATGATTATAATACTTAATAGATGAATAATGGTTTATTATTTGCAAAGCATCTCCCACACAAACTATTTTGTTTGGTGTTTGAATAACCCTCAACGTGAGTAATTTAGGGATTAACGTGAGGTGGTTACAGAAGGCCACGCAGTTGGTAGTACTGCTGGTGCTGGAACTTAAGTCTCATCTCCCTGTGAGCGGCTCTTGCCTTTCACTTCATCCTGCTCGTTGACTGGAGGTTCCCCCCACTGTTAAACTTACGTGCTTATTAAGTTCCTCATAAAATTATCTTTTTCCATCAGCATTCTTTATATTTCTGTTAGACTTTGTGGAAAATCATCATAATTTACAGCACTTAAAGAGAATCATTTGTGGGCATTCTGCAAAATTTTACATTTTACTGACAGCATAAAATAGGAATTTTTTTCTCTCTTTGGCAAGTAATTGCTATCCTAGATTATTAAAACAGGGCTTCAAGCTTCTTGAAAGAATTTTAAAGAAGACAGGCTGATGACTATGCCCTTGGGAACTGGCTGTTCAGAGTGGGGGATGGAATCACACAGATACGGTCTCTTTTCAGAGTGGAGTAGGAAAGAAGCAAACTGGTTGGGAGACATCATCATTTCCAGGCCGCTGCTTCGCCTGCTCCCATGAAAATAATATGCACCCATCAAATCCCTCTGCTGTCTTTATCTTACCTCATCAGGATCTCTCTTCTTTAACAGATGAGACTCTGTGGAAAGGACCTTCATTTGCCAAGGTCAGAGACTCATACTAAAAATTAACTTCTTGGAGAAGAGCATTCGGCCTTGCCAGGCTCAGGCAGGGCCACTGGGTCGCTGTGCACAGCTCAGAGGTGACTAGCTAAGGGCAAGAAGGGGCTGAAATCCACTGTGCTTCCCTTGAGAGTCGTGCTCTCTGGCACGCTGCTTCTTATTACACAGAAGGTGCTAGTCGCTGGCCAAGTCCTTCAATGGGGTTGCTTCCATGTGGGGGGTACCTTTTCCAATTTACCTAAAGGCATCGTTTATGTGCACTGCTCTGTTAATGGCACTCAGAGCAGGAGCAGTTGCATCTCTATCTACTTAGTCAGCAAGGCTAGACACTTCACATTTTTTTCTTTTTTTTTTCTGAGATGGAGTCTCATGTTGCTCAGGCTTGTCTCAAACTCCTAGGCTCAAGCGATCCTCCCACCCCAGCCTCCTGAGTAGCTGGGACTACAGGTACCTGGCTTTTCCTTTTCTTCTCTAAATTGAGAGGAATGTCCAGGCACCTTGCTCTTTAGGTGGACATAGAAAGTCACCCTTCCCCAAACACTTGACTGGACCCTATTAATTAAGCAAATGTAAGGCGAATAAGTGACCATTATCCTGGGAAAAGACTGACAACAAATTAGTGGCCAGAAAAAGTCACCACTCCTAGTATCCCTTAGTACGCATTGCTGATTGCCTGAATGGGGGACAAGAAGCTTCCTGGGAGGAAAGGAAATCAGACTTATACCCCATTCTCTTTTTTTGGCTTAATTTGGCTTAATTTGACTAGAACCTGTCTGGGTGGATATTGCCTGAGCTGAGGTCTCTTGGAAGGAAAGGATTTCAAGGGGCCCAAAGGGAAATTCACCATGGAGGAGACAGGAGATGAAACTAGTGACCCAGGCTTACCATGAGGGCCTTTCCAGGCTCATGCAGGAGGGCTTGTGGCTGAGCATGGGGTTCTGGTCAGCACTGGTCTTTAGACAGAATATGTGAGTTAAGGTAAATCAGCAGTTCCCTGGGGTCCCAAGGGTGAGACACCTCTATAGTCTTTGTGGAGCTCTTCAACACCAGGGTTTCTGGCAGCAGTGGACAATAATGGCAACTCTTTGGCTTTAGCAGGATTCACAGTAGTTAGAAATGTGGACTCATCTTGGACTGACCATTCTGTGTCGGCCTGGTGTTTGGAGGCAGGACAGACCACAACCTTTTTGCACAATTTGGGGGCAGGGATGAGGAGCAACTTCTGGAGGGAGAAACTGTAATAGGTTTACGGGCCTTAAAAACAATGAGCTGGGAAAATAAGAGATGGGACTGTATTTTTATCCCACAGTTATGAAGGGAGTCATGTCAGTATATTCTTCCTCTTCAGCATCTTTCAAATCCTTTATCTCTACTGCACACATGAACTGGTCTCTCCAGTGCACTTCCACACTGCACACTGCTGCAAGAATGATCTTTCTAGAATGTGAATATGATATGTCACTCCTCTTCTTAACATCTTATAATGGCCCCGTAACCCTTAAGATAAAATCCAGCTTCGTTAGCGGGGTACATGTGTGCCTTCCCTCTCTGGTCGTAGCCTCTCTTTCCAGCCTCATCTCTTGCGGCAGCTCCCAGGCTGCCCAGTGCACCTGCCACTGTGAACTACTTGCTGTTCCCTAAGAGCTTCTTCGTGCTACTGAGTCTTTGCACATGTTATTATTTCCCATTTTCTCATTGTTAAAGGTATATGCTAGTATCTTCTCCCTTATGACAGAAAAACTCCACTCCAAACCATCTGAATCCAAACCTGAGAGCCTAACACTCACGTACTGGCCCCCTACCTGAAAGGCTGTTTTTGGCTGATGGTTTAGATATTGTTAAAGGGAGAGTGGAAGAGTGTATTTTCAACATGAGAAATAAATGACTTATCAGGAAAAGAAAGGTAGAAATAAAATAATAAGGTACCCAAATGATTCTCTATTTATTTCTAATGTTTTCTTTTTGAGGACTTCAGTAATACATGTCATTTGTTTAGACATTTTGATAACTACTATTATTATTATTATAAATGTAATCTGATTAAGTGTGTGTGATATTATGATATAATAGGAAATATGTATTTAGTCTTTGTTCCCAGTTCCTGGCACAGAGCCCCTAAAACCCTGTAATATCCTGAGTGATAGAGATGATAAGAGCAACTTTTGTTATAATATGTGATCCTAGTCCCTGGTTCATGACACAAGAGCAGCTAAAACCCTTGGAGTCTCTGGAGTGATAAGAGTATCTTCGCATGCTCATGAGGTGACTGGTATCTGAGGGATCCTAGATGTTTTCATGATGAAGGCTGATCACCAGAAAGACCAGAGCATGGTTAAAGGGTTGGAACTTTCAGCCCTGGCCTAGCGCTCCGGGGAGGGGAGAGGGAATGGAGATAGAGTTAATCACCAGTGACTATCGATTTAATCGATTATGCCTACATACTGAAATCTTCATAAAACCCCCTGTACAGTGGGGCTGGTGACATATGGAGGTGCTGGGATTTTGGCATGCATAAAGAAGGCAATGAAGTTTTGTGCCCTTCCTCACATGCCTTGCCCTATGTGTCTCTTCCATTTGGCCGCTCCTTAGTTGTATCCTTTATAATAAATCGGTAATAGTAAGTAAACTATTTTCCTGAGTTCTGCAAGCCATCCTGGCAAATTGTTGAGCTCGAGGAGTGGATCATAGGAACCCCTGATTTATAGCCAAATGGTCAGAGGCATGAGAGGCCTTGGCTGTGTTGAACTGACATCTTCATATGTCAAATAACTCATCCAAACTATTTAATCTCACCAAAAATGCTTCTTAGAGAAAATACACTGTCCCATTTTAAATTACTCTTAGTAATTCACTGTAATCGAGCCTATGACAATCTTTCCAGTGGTGGGCCCTGCGTAGCAGGCACAGAGCTGGAGAGGGACGCTACCTCACCCACGGGTGTTTGGCAAAGAGACTGATTGCTGGATCAGAGCTACGTGGAGCAGGGTGTTAGAGGAATAAGCCTACATTTCAACACACAACGTGACAGTTAGCTATGCTTCAGCAGAGAACTGAGAATATGAGACAGAAACAGATATTTTCTGTACAGTCCTATACCTTTGATACCTAGTTTTAAAAGATTGTGACTTTCCAGAAATCATAGTACAAGTGGTTCCTGACTTAAAATGGTTCGACTTATGATTTTTTTCAACTTTACAATGGTGCAAAAGTAGTAGAAATTGTGCTTTGAGTACCCTTACAACCATTCTATTTTTCACTTTCATTGTAGTATCCAATAAAATATATGAGATATTCAACACTTTATTATAGAATAGGCTTTGTATTAGATGATTTTGCCCCACTGTAGTCTAATGTAAGTGTTCTGAGCACGTTTAAGGTAAACTAGGCTAAGCTATGATGTTCAATAGGTTAGGTGTATTGAATGCATTTTTGACTTATGATATTTTCAATTTACAGTGGGTTTATCAGAGCATAAGTCTATTGTAATTTGAGAAGCATCTGTATTTTAACCATTGTCTTCCACCTGTAGTTGTGGTTTCTTTTAAATATTTATTTTGTGAATATATATGGTTGCATCAACTGGTCTGGTTTTCTTAGTAGGGGCTAGTCTCTCTATTTTGTATTCAGAGACATTACCTATAAAAAGAGCAGGTAGCTGCCTATCAAAATGTTTGCATAAATGCTTGGAAGACCCCTTTGCCCAGTAATACATCTCCCTTCTGGTTCCTAGAACCTGAAATTCTTTAGCGTGGTTTGGTTCCAAATTTCTAGGGTTATAGGTCCTTTTAAGAATTTGATGAAAGCTATGATTCTCTTTCATAGAAAAATATTTATATACATGTACATAAAAACCTGTTCTTGAGCTCCAAAATTAAGAATTCCTGCATTAAATGGAGGTAAAGCTTTTCTTTCCACAATTAAAGAAGAGTCTTAAAATGTAAACAGTGCAAGGCAAGGGATACATTCATTAAACAAGCATTTATTCAGGGCTTACTGTTTACCAACACCATAGTAGGTTTGGTGATACATATTAAGACCTGGTCTCCTTTCTTGACAAACTTTTAGGCTGGTGGAGGAGACCCTGATGTAGACAGATGGTTACAATATGAGATATTAAAAATATCCAAACTAAAATAGAGGTAGATACAAAGTGCCAGGAGACCACATGGGAGGTAGGGGCCAACTCTGCAAGTGACTGGCACATACTTACCTTAGAATGGCAATAGCCGATTCTAGACTTTTGCCTTGGTCAGTTTAGAGAGGGGAAAGGCCATTGAGGATCAAAAGCAGGAGGTGTTATTGAGCAAGAGGCTGCAAAGCAGGAAAGGACACAGGTTGGGGAAGTAAAGGAGAGATTGAGATTGCCAAGGAGAAATTGTATCCATTTTAAAATTTTACTTGGGACACAGCCTATTTGTAGCTACCTGAAACTTAGTTGATATTTTGCAAATAAATACAAACAAATAGGCAGAACTGCCTGCCTCATATGCCCCTACCAGCAACAAACAAAACAAATACAAAATGCCCATTACTCAGACTTTCTCTTTAAATCTAATAACATCACCTACATCTTTGAAAATTTGCTGATTGTGGGTGCCACAAGGTCATAGAATAGAGACTTGTTTTAAAATATCTTTTTAACTTCTACAGTGTTCATTTAAAATGGTTGAAGAAATGATACATGCTATCCAGTCTGCAGGTTACTTGACAACATAGGCTGGGACTGAAGAAGTGTTAGAGGCTCCCATTTTTTATTTTTCAATTAGACACAGCCTTTGCTCCCAGGGATTTTGAAATTATTTTATTATTTTATTTTTTATTATTTTTTCTCCAAAGGACAGTGTGTCAGGTTGAAATTATTTTAATTCAATTACACATACAGTCAAAACTACTGTATCAGACCAAGATCCATAAAATGAACAATCTCCAGTCATTTTATTGAATCCTTTCGTGTGTATTTATAAGTAAAGAAGTTTAGTTCAGCTAATGGCCTTTGTCAAAGCATTTTGAAAAGAGCGGCATTCTATATGGAAGATTTCATTCTCAGATAACCACCTTTTATAGGGAGGTGCAAAAAGGATTACTGTTATGTACATTTAGAAGATATTTATGGTAAGAAAGAATGAAAATAAATTTGTCTCAATTCCATGTTGTAATACTGGAATGATATTAATACATTGCCAAAAAATGAGGGAGTTAGAATACCAATTTATAATTCAGTTTAGTGAGATACTCTTCTGTGACTATATACAAAGCATTATATGTAGAAGTTACAGGAAGAATCTTTATTAAAATATGTTTTATGAATTTGTTATGAATTTGTTTTCTTTGTTAAAATGAGACACCTGTTTTAAATTTTGCACTGCTAATTCTTTGGGAAAGCCAGAGTAAAGGAGGAAATACGATTTTGCGATGAAACAGTGTGTAGGTGCCACCTAGTGGTCACATTGTCATGTCTGTATATACTCTTTCTTGCCAGTGGAAATTGGCTACCAGTGATTGGTTGCCGGTAGGTTTCCTGGAGAACCCCTTTAAGATGTAAGTGGTGAATTTGATTAGCATATTGTTGTCCTTGATAGGATAAAACTTCTATCTTTATTTTATGGTCACTAAAATTTTCCTGCTTCAAATTCATTATTTGAAATTAGTTTTATTGACTGGATAGTTTTTGTTACCCTTTTTACTAATATTTTTAGCTAATCGTGTCAGCAAAAATTTGGGTTAAACCTGAAAATCATAGTTCAGTCATATTTTACCATTTCATTGAAACGTTTTCACATGTAATACTCAGAGAACATGCAGAACGTCTGGAGTGTGTTGTGGGATCTAACCACAGCCTGGGTGATGGCCAGCTGCAGTGAGGTTTCATTAAAAGCCTTTCTAGTTGTTTTAGGATTGATCTCTCTTTATTAGAATATTGTAGAAGAAAAGGATCAATGGGAAAACTCTTCTTTTGTAAACAAAATTTTTTTTCAAATGGGATATATTTAACAATCATTTCTTTACCCTTAAACCACATGTAATCCAGAATTGTGACAAATACCTGTATTGAGATTTTCTAAAACAAACTATTAGTGATAGAGATCTTAAGAATGATCAAAATTCCTGGAGGGCATTGTATATTTTATCTCATCAGTGACAAGATATCTTTGAAATTTCCTTTGTCATCAAAGCCTTTCTCTGTGTGTGTGTGTGTGTGTGTGTGTGTGTGTGTGTGTGTGTTGGCGGGGGGGAGCATTTGTAAGAAAGAACTTTCCCTGAGATATAAAATAATTTTCCTCAGGAGGATTTTTACTTTACTAGTATTGTTTTGGTATCTGTTTTGGGCAATATTTACATAAAAATCTAAACATCTGATAAATACTAATATTTTATATTTATTACAAATGAATAATTTTTTGTTATGAAAATTCTCATGGTGGAATTAAATAAAACATTATAGAAACTTTGCAAGGGCTCTTCAGAATAATGCAGACTTTGGCTAAAAGCTTTCCCTAAAGATGCTCTCTGAATTTGCAGATAGCTCAGATAACATACCAGTCATTTAGATTTTAAAGTGTGTGCTGCATACTCAATACTGTAGTAGGTAGTAGTTAGTTGCTAAAATGAATACAAAAAAAGTATGGTGGAGTATGGATTCTCAAGGTACTTATAAGAGGCAGTACTGAGGCAGTATGGAGTCCCTGCTCTGCCCCTTGCTAGCAGTGTGACCTTGGAGAAGTTACTTGACCTCTCCATGCCCCAGTTTCTTCATCTAGGAGAGGGGCTAATAACTTGCCTTGTAGAGTTGAATGGAAAGCGCTTAGAATAGTGCCTGAATATGTGGTGGATGCTCAGTACACGTCAGCTCTTTCCATCCTCACCATCTGGTGAAGAAGCCAAAGCTTAGGCACCACACACGAGAGGACAGTTCAGCACTGTGTTTTATCAAGTAAGAAACTGTTAAGATCACTTACTAGAGGAGTTTACAAAAGAGAAACCAATGTAGGCTGGGATATTTTGGAGAAGAAGGAATGAGGAATGGATCTGGATTTTGAACATTTCAAAATAAATTTTAATTTTAAGCCTGTTTTCCCTATTTGGTTTTTAATTCAGGAACCTAATTCATTATAGTTCTTGGTGCTATTTCCTTCTATAGGGTTAAGGACAAAGAATAAGCTCTCCTTTTGTGCATCATTCATTTTTTATTCATTCAGTAGCTATTTATGGACTATGTCCTATGTGCCAAGCATTGTGTTTGTGCGAGTGAGTGAGTGAGGCCGGCGAGAATCACAGCTGTAGTTTCTGTCCTCTGACCTTTTAATACTGTTGCCATGTGCCTCAGTGTCCTTTCCATATTCCTTGTGTTTGATTTATGTTTGGTTTTATTTCTAAAAACCATATATGATGAAAAATTTCAAACATACATATGTCTATCCCTTTGCCAATACCATACTGTCTTAATTACTGTAAGTTTATATTAAATTTTAAAATCAGGTCATGTGATTTCTCCAACTTTGTTTTCCCTTCATCAAAATTGTTTTAGTTACTCTAGTTCTTTTATCTTTTCATATACATTTTGGAATCTGCTTGCCTATTTATACAGAAAATCATGCTGAGATTTTGATTGGGGTTGCATAAATCTATAGATCAATTTGGTAAGAACTGACATCTTTATTATGTTGAATCTTTCAGTTCATCAGCATAGTATGCCTCTCTATGTATTTAGTTGTCTTTGATTTCTTTCAGCAATATTTTGTCATCTTTGGCGTATAGATCCTTTATGTGCTTTTTTGAGATTTATACTTAAATATTTTATTTTCTTGAAACTATTTCCAAAAATATCAGTGAGTGGTATTTTTTTGGTTTCTATAATAATTGTTCATTTCTTATAGATATAGAAATATGATTAATTTTTCTGTTGACTTTTATCCTGTGGACTTGCTAAATCACTTAGTTTTAACAGTTGTTTTCCCCCTAATTCCTTGGGATTTTCTCCATAGCCAATCATGTTGTCTGTGAATAGGAACAACTTTATTTATCTCAAATCTGTATGCCTTTTATTTCTTTTCCTTGTCTATTTGCTTGTACTGACTAGAAATTTCAGTACAATGTTAAATTGGTATGGTGAGTGAACATTTTTGCCTTGTTCCTGATCTCTGGGGAAAACATTTAATCTTTCATCAGTAAGTATGGATGTTAGATGTAGGTTTTATCAGGTCAAAGGAGTTTCCTTCTATTTCTAATTTGTAGAAAGTTTTTTTAAAAAAATCACAAATGGATGGTGAATTTTGTCAAATGCTTTTCTGCATTGATTGATAATAATTTTTTTCCTTAAGCTGCTAACCTGGTAGACTATACTGTTGGCTTTTGAACATTGACTCAATCTTGCATTCCCATGACAAAGCTCACTTGGTCATGGTTTGTATCAAGTTTTGAAGTTCAGTTGGAAATGTCTAATAAGGGATTGGCTAGCAGAGAGCATATATACTTATGTTTGGGCTAATATTTTGGAAAATAATTAATTCTTTGGGCTGATGACCACCCCATTAGCTTCTGCTGACCTGCTTCCCAAGAGCCCTCTCAGGACCAACTGTGCCTCTACTGCCAATATACTTTGCCTCAATCTGTTCTGTCAACTTATATTTATTTACGTTCTCTTTCCCTCCCTATGCTGGACCAGGAACTTCCATTTATTAGAGTCGCCTCTGGACATCCCCTTCTTCCATTTATGCTTTAATTTATAGCAGGAGAGTTTGGGGATAAATTATATTTTAAGAAACAAACACCTATCTGTGATTAGAATGTTAAATTTAAATGGTATTATATAATTTTTTTTGCAATTTTTGTTCTTTCATGAGGCAAATAAAGAAAATATATGGATGTCTTGTCGTATGTAGTCTTCTAAGATCTGATTTTAAATGGCAACTTATTTTGGAAGGTAATGAAAACAAACCAGAAGGTAATATAGATGTTTGCTTGTGGTTAACATAATTTGCTTGCTTCCCGAGAGGCTAAGTTCCAAGGAATTTGTTTCTGTATTCTTAAGTCTGGAGACACAATAGTACAGAGATGCCTATGAAAGGGAGCCTCATCTCAGGAGCCTCGGCGCATGGCCACACCACTCACCCCCTTCCTGGGGAGCAGTGAGGATGCCATGGGTTGTGGTGTGAGATCAGAGTGCTGCTCTCTTAAAACGTAGTCTTGGTTTCTTTTAGCAAACCATTAATGGATGTCAAGTACACATTATAGGTTTTAGTTCCCAAGCAGTGTTAAAAACAAATGTGTGGGCTTTTATATTTCCAGCTGCCTTTTTTTTTTCAAAGTAAAATATGTACATTTTAGTTTTCAGCAGGCCACATTTCTTTTAATAAAAACAGTTGGAACAAGATGTGTTTTATAAGCATATAAAAATGTCAGACCATAATGATTTTAGTGCTGCATATTTTAAAATGGTCACTAATATTTAAGATATTAGTATCCACAGGGAAAGTAAATTATGGAAAGTAAATTACAATATATCATTTCTGTAAAGGAGAAGGTAGTTGAAACTAGTCCAGCAACTACATTGAGACCATTTTATTTGAGTTTCTATATAATATGCATATTTTTCAGCTTTTAGTTATTCAAATTTTGACCTAAAATTGTTAAACTTTTATACTTGAAACTGAGCCTCGGAATTTCAAAAATCCTCTTCGTGTTTGAAGACACAATTCATTATGTGAAAAAGTGCATTCTTTCCGTGGACTCACTAGAGAAAGCATCTCAGTAGATCGGTGCCAAAATCAGTTGTGCTTCTTTTTGAACTGATCACATCTTAGTAATTGATTGACAATCTGAGCTCCTTTTTGCCCTGTCTGCTAGGAAACTCAGAAAAAAATCCCAGTCCATCCCTAACAAGGCCACAGGACCTCAGCCCATGTGTTTTACACACTGACTGTATGTCTGGAATCATTTTCATCTTATTTCGTTTACCTTTACTTTTCCTTTTGCCTCAATTTTTCCCTTCACTCTCCTCCCATGCTATATTATAATTATTGTTATAAGCTGCTTTAAATCCATACTGGAATAATGTAGTTGGATATAGAATTTTTAAAAATTGCTTTATATTTCTTTTATTATTTCATCTACATAATTATATTTCTCTAGCACTTTGGCACTTTTTCTTTGTAACTTACAATTGCATTTTCTTAAGTGATAAAATTCCAGACAGGAAAATTTGTGATACTTATTATGACATGTTTTAAGAAATCTTTGTTTTTGCAGATGCTAAAAATAATACTGGATGATTATAAAAATTTCAAACATTTAAGAAATATATAATGTCGAAAATAAAGTTCATCCATAATCCCCTCCTTCCAAGAAAACAAAACAAAACAAAACCAAAACTATAAACCATTTGGTGTATAGCTTTATGGTGTGACTTTAAGTTGCATTATATTGAAGTAGCTGGGGGAATGATTTCTTTTTCCTCTGTGAGTCTTGGCTAAATAACTTTTTCTCATTTCTGTGCTGTGATGTATTTTTACTTCTTCATCTTCACAGTCCTGAAGGTATGCCAGTCAAATCTGAGAGACATACAACTCGATGTTCTTGGAATGCTCTGTAGTAGGGGATCAGGGTTGCTGTCCATACCAGGCAAAGGGCATTATCATGTAAGGTGTCATGGCTCACAGTCTGGCCATGGCATTGGCATCAGATAGGCCTGTTTTCAAGCCCTGGTAACCAAGCGACTCTGGGCAAGTTACCTCTTCTCCATACGGCCTGGTTTTCTGGGGATAGTAATAATTGCTTAAAAGTGGTGTTATGAACAAATGAGAGATTGTATGTAAAACATTTAGCACAGTGTCTGGTATGTAGAAAACACTAAATAAATGTTAGCTGTTGTATTATTTTGACTAATGATAGATTGTTATTTATAGAGAAAGTCAAAATAATCACGGTGAAAACAGGATAGAAGTTTGTTTCTCTGCCATAAACATGGCTCGATAGAAGGTCCATGGCTGACTGTGGTTCTACATAGTTACCAAGAACCCAGGTTCCTTACACCTTGATGCTCATTTATCTTTCATCTCATGGTCTGAGATGGCTGCTGTATCTCTGACCATTTCAATCGCATTCCAACTGGGGGAAGATCATGACTGAGAAATTGCATACGATATGTATAGTCACATCCCATTGGCCAAATCTTGGTCATATGGCCATACCCAACAGCAAGGGAGGCTAGGAACTGAGTCTTTAGCTAAGTGGCCATATGGCCAACTAAAAATTCCGATACCACATCGGAAGAGAAGAGACATTGGGAGGCAACTCCCAGTCCCTGTCACATCAGCTATAGCTTTGTCTCTGAGGTAAGGCAGGTGTTGTGAATATGCTCTCTTTAAGAACTGGTTCCTGCTCTATTATGTATGCATTTATCAGACACCTTTGTGAATGTGTTTATATTTTCATCTTTTACTAATTCTTTGGCATAGTGATTGCCATATGTTTATTAACTTTTGTAAAAAGAACTATTTCGTTTTATTCTAAAATTGCATTTTTTTCTTACTTCAAGACCTCTCCAGGGTGTAGAATTTTGGGCCTATTCTTCACATTTACTGGTTCTATCATTGCATGCTTTGGGAGGTATACTTTATTCATTGAAATTAGTCAAGTACTGTGGGAGCCGACTCAAGAGTTTTACTAGTTCAGATTAATGTTTATAGACTTTGGTTACATGATTATAAATGTTCAGATGTATGCTAAAAGATTCAGACCAGAAAAAGCTGAATGTTTATAATCTTATAAAAAATAGTTTTGGTACCTTGTGACTATTTGAAATATTAATAGTAAAATTTGTGTCTGTGACAAAAGGAAAATTATATAGCTAGGGAAACACCTGCAGTGACATTGCTTGTGATGACATGGTTTTGTTTTTCCTTTTAATAGATTAATATTTCTTGGCATTGACTAATCATTAAAATGCTTTGGCATAAATATTCCTGTCAGTAACTGCAATATTCTTGCATAGGTCGTAAAGTCTCCTGTTTGATCAGGTTATATTTATGTAAGGTTCTGTGCAATCTCAGATATAGCAGAACTCTATTTTTAAATTAGGTTCCATGGTTGTCTTAGCTTAATAGTAGCTGAGCCTATGACCAGAATTTGAGTGTTAATCGGGCAGACATTCTTTTCCCCACATCAGTTTGCCAGGGCAACAGGTCAGACAAATGTATCAGGCCTTGCAGTATTTGTCTAGATCTGTTTGGTTTCTAAAGCTGGATTTTAAGATACTCATGGTTCTTGGTTGCTTAACTTTTAGCCTTTTTGGACTCCTCAGCTATTGTTATAACTATTCTGAACTATAATACTTTATCTTCTTAAAACTTTAATGTAGGCCGGGCGCGGTGGCTCACGCCTGTAATCCTAGCACTTTGGGAGGCCGAGGTGGGCGGATCGTTCTGAGCTCAGGAGTTCAAGACCAGCCTGAGCAAGAGCGAGACCCCATCTCTACCAAAAATAGAAAGAAATTAATTGGACAGCTAAAAATATATATAGAAAAAATTAGCCGGGCATGGTGGCTCATGCCTGTAGTACCAGCTACTTGGGAGGCTGAGACAGTAGGATTGCTTGAGTCCAGGAGTTTGAGGTTGCTGTGAGCGAGGCTGACGCCACGGCACTCGCTCCAGGCAAGAGTTTGAGACTCTGTCTCAAAAAAAAAAAAAAAAAAGAAAAGCCACCTTTCATAAACTTTATAAAATGGCTTTGTCCTGGGGGACTCTCACACCAATTCACTTTACTAGAGATTTAAGGGACCTCAAATCCATTCTGAGGATTTTCTTCTGTGGAATTGTGTGTTTACTTTCTAGTTAAAGCAGTGTGGTTTTCCCACATTTCATCTTAAGAGACTGTCATCGTTTGCTA
>CAUYSK010052626.1:0-26916 GCA_963575035.1 Avahi laniger
ATATTCTCCAGAAATATTGATGTTAGATGTTAGGGCATATGCAGTAATGAAGAGATTTAAGTTTATATTTCTTTGGGAAAGTGGAAACTTCTTTCTTTTTTAATTATAAAAGGAAAAGTTGCATTATGTAGGCAGAAAAAATATTGGAAATGTAACTATAGAAAGAAGAAAGAGTGCCAGGGTTAGGGAGCCAACAGGATTCTCAGTATGTTTTAGCTCTTCATTATCCAACATCCACTTTTTAGTTTTTGGAAGTGACCAATTTTATGTAGCACTGGTGGGAGGCATTGTTCTACCTTCCATTATGGAAGATGAATATCCCAATATTTTTCTTTCCACTGCAAGGGAAATGGGGCACTTACATCTTGCCCAATCATAAACTACTGCCTTATATTTTAAACTTGGAGATGGCAATAACACTAACAAAAACAGTGAAAATTATTTTTTTGTGTTTGGTGCAATAAAGGTATCCAGTGGTGGCAATCACCTTATTCAATGGAGGCAGCTGTAGTGTCTAATTTTGGCACCTACACCTGTATCCTGATGCTATGCTAAAAATCCTGTGTGCACTTCACTCTTGGTCTAACGGAACTTTTTTATTTCCTGACTGTTTTCTAGGCAAAATCTTCCAATCATAAATACAGTCTATTGCTATAAGACCTTGGTATGTGTCCAGTGGATTTCCTTTTTATTTTAATTAGACGGAATAAATTTATCTTACTAAAAACTAAGACTCCTAAGTATTATGACAATTAAGAAAAAGGACCTTGAATTTAAAGTTGTAATCATGTCAATACTAAGTTTTTTGAGTTTTTTTGTTTCTTTTTTTGGAAAATTTTTAGGTCGATACAATGTTCTAACTGCTCCTGATTTTTTATGTATAACCTAAGTGTTTTTGTCAACTAATTATTATCTTATTCCAAAGCTTTATTTTCCCAAGTGTTTTAGGTATACAACGATATCATGTTAAACAACAATGATTTTGCTTATTTCTTTCTTTTTAGCAAATTGATTGGATAGCATTTTTAGAATATTGTTATATATAAATGTTTGTAATGGATATTCTTACAGAGTACTTAAAATTTATGCTTTTGATGATTCAACATTATGCATGATGCTGGCTTTTCCTTACACTATATACTTTAATTTACACTAAGAAATAATATTTCTTTCCTGTTGTGTTAAGTTTCTATCAGAAGTGGACGTTGTATGCTATAAAATGACTATTTGGCACTAGTTGAGGTGATCATATTTTTTCCCTCATTGACTTTCTAATACAGTGTTTTATAATAAAGATGTTCTAATAATGAGCTACTATTGAATTCCCAGAATAAATCTCATTTGATTTCATTAATTATTGGTTTTATGATAGTTAACTGAAATTTATTTCATTATATTTTATTTTAATATATATGAAATAATCTTTATTTATAATCTCAATATATGTAAAAGTTTTTATTTTATTATGTATTATTTTATGAGCCTATGTTAAATTGGATCTCTATGTTTATGAAGAATATAAATGCCATTAAATCCATGAAGATTTATTAAAATTTATTTGTGAATTATTTTGGACAGTGTGTACAGTGTGTGTGTGTATGTGTGTGTGTGTGTGTGTGTGTGTATAAGGACTTGATTGAATAGAGGGCAAGAAATAGTTCAAGAAAAGTATAAGACAGTTTGTTGCCACTTTCTTGATTTCTTCAAAATACTATTATAATTCTCTATGACACCTTGTGTGAATAACTAAAATGGTATTTTCTAGAAAATCATCAGTTTAATCTAGATTTTTAAATCAATTTGAATATAATGAAATCAGTTACTTTTTAAATGTCACACATGTATACAATTATTTCTTTTAAAATTTTCATTGTTTTTACCAAGTAGTTTTTTTCTGATTAGTTTAATCCAAGATTTCCTATTTATAAGGTCTTGCTCTGTCACTTAGGCAAGAATGTACAGTGGTATGATCATAGCTCATTGTGGCCTTGTAGTCCTGGGGAAAAGTGATCCTCCTGCCTCAGCCTCCTGAGTAGCTGGGACTACAGGTGTGTGCCACCACACCTGGCTAATTATTTTGAAAATATTTTTGGTAAAGACAAGAGTCTAGCTATGTTGCCCAGGATGGTCTTGATCTCCTGGCCTCAAGTGATCCTCCTGCCTCAACTTCCCAAAGAGCTGAGATTACAGGCCTGAGCCACCATGCTAGGCTCTAGCTTATTTTTTAGAAACACACTCAGGTTTATTTGATTTTCCTTATAATTTTGCTAAATTCTGCTTTTCCTTTTCTTTAAACTTTTTTCTGCTTTCGTATTTCTCCATTGAATCTTTATCAACTTTTTGGAAGAGATGCATGAAACATTCATTTTATTCATTTTTGTTTTGTATTACATATGTCAAAATTTACAGTTTATTCTTAGTCATCGTATTAGGATTTTTCAGAGAAACAGAACCAATAAGAGATTTTAAATATAGATATAAATATATAGATATAGATGCTGTAGATATACCTATATCTATCATCTATATGTGTATTGAAAGATTAATTATGAAGAGTTAGCTAATTCAATTGTGGAGGCTGGCAATTCTGAATCTGCAGGATGGGCTTGCAGGCTGAAGGGCCAGAGAAGGCCCATGCTACATGTGAGCTGACGTTGCAGATGAAATCTGAAGGCAGACTGCTGGAGAATTCCCTGCTATTCAGGGGAGGGGCAGTCTTTTTGTTCTGTTCAGACCTTCAACTTATTGAATGTGGCTACCCATATTATTGAAGGCAATTTGCTATACTCAAAAGTCCACTGATTAATATTATCCAAAAATACCCTCACAAAACACCAAGAATAATGTTTGACCAACTATCCAGGCACCCTGTGGCCTAGCCAAGTTCACACGAGATTAACCATTACAGTTTTAATTCATTCTTATCTCATGGTTTCTGAAATATTATTTTCATTTCTTTTTTATACCAGTTACTCTGTGATTCCTGATTTTATTTTCTACTGGACTTTAGACTCCAGAGAATATTTTAAGTCTCAATTGTGTTATTTTATTATTATTATTATTTTGCATTCTGATTATAGAATAAATGGAAAATGGTAACATAGTTTGGTTTTCTTTAAGGACTACTATATTGTCATTTTTCATCACTCCTTGAAGGATCATTTTAAAAGATGTATATTTTTGGAATTGGCCACACAGTCAAATAGTTACCTAGTATATGAACTTTATTGAATATGTCATATTTCTCTTCTATGTATTTGTTTATTTGAGTGGAACAAAGTGAGTTAAAATGTACTTTCATCTATTTTGTTCTTTAAAGTTTAAATTATACTATTTTATTTTTAAAGATTCATATTAAATCTACATATTCTAAATATTCTGAATATTTCTAGGTAGTACATTGTAGATTGTACGTTTTTTAGTTTTGTTTTATGAATATTGCCTTGTTTTAAATAGTTACAAAGGATTCAGAGAACATGTTGGCATAGATATGACTCCCTTTCCTTCACTGCTAATATGTTTCTAAATTATAGAGGCTTCTTGCATCTGTGGATGTAATTGACTATAAGTAAGATCTTTAAACTTGCTGCAGTCACTTAAGTGACCAGGACTTTCTCCTCTTTTGGTAAAACCATCACATGGAGAACAGGCCTCAGATGCTCAGGCAGCGGTCTAGAGCACTGTGGATATTCGGGCACCTTGGTATTCAGAAAAGTGTGCTGCCTCACTTATCTCCAAAAATCCAAGTGGGAACTGAAGTGTAGTCATTAGCCTTGTGTGTTCTTGAGGTCAGGACAGCGTGAACACCATGAGGCAAACCTGTACATATTTATACCACAGGAGTTCACAGAAAAAAGCTCTCCAAATATTTGACAGGGCATATAGAAGAAAGAAGTGAAATATTCTAAATGTCTTACAGTGATAGGGGAGAAATAATATGCATCTTGCTTACAAAAAAGGCACATTTATGATTAAGTGTTCAGGAAAGATTATGTTATTAACAAAAATATTACAGTAAAAGCTCCAGATTAACACTGGACAAAATGAAATGTCTAGAAACTTGATTATATCATACTTGACTTAAACTGAGGGAAAGGTGAAAAACAAGTAGCAAACTGTCAGTTCTCCAGAGACAATCTCACTGTAAGTTCCTCTCTTGAAACCTTGGTATGCTAGTATACAGCCTAGGGCCAGGTGATAGGGTAATGCTATTCAGACTGGTTTTTGGGAATCCCCTTTGCAAGGCTCACAGAGATAGCCGAACATCTTTATGATATGGGGAACATTAGATAGATTTCCACATTAACATCCTATCACATGCATTTTATATATGTACATAATGTGATTAAATACATAATGAAACTTATCGTATTATTTCTATAGTGATACAAATTCATATATTTAACAATTTACTTCTTATTAATTTCTGATATTAATTATTCGGCCTTCATTATGGGGTGATAAGAAAATGAACATATTTATAATATTCCCTATTTTTCTCCTAATACCAATTTTTGTTAATTATTTTAGTAACTACAGATCTAGAAATGGTCAAACAATTGATTTATCGGCATTAAGCATTGCATATTTGATATCATTCTGAAAATGGGGGGTAAAACAATGAAATTTCACTTCCTCATATCTCCCCTCCACAATGGTTTATTAACTTTAAACATTTTGTTATTTCCACTTTGCTGAGGTTCATTTTCTTTAAAATAGTTCTTTGAAATGATTTTCAGATAGTATCAAAGCTCAGTACTATTATGTTTTTGAGTATGTTAATTTTTCTCTTATTTACTAAACTGGGTCACTGTTTTTCATTTTTTCTTAAAAACCAAAAAACATGGACTTTAGAAATATCTGTCTATTTTCACTATAGTTTTCCCCAAATCTTCGTTCTTCCTCTCTGGCTCGGAAGAAAGAATATCACTGTTACTGAGTCTTATAGTACTGGCTTCCCATCCTAAAAGCCCCTTACCATAACGCACACACTCACATTCATACACATATCACCATAAATGACATTTATTTTTCTTCATGCTCCTATAAATATTCATTCTTATAATTCAGAACGTATCACATGAACTTATCTTTATGTGAGTCTGTTTTGTATTTACCATCTTAAATATAAATTGCTTATGTTTTGGGCTTCCCTTTTCTGTCCTTAATATATCTAATTGTTTTATTTTATAACTATAAACTTTATTTACTTTTCCATTGAATTTTGCTTGCTGTTCTTAAGCTCATTATCTATGTGTCTGCTTTTTTTTTACAGGAAAATATTTTCCTTTTTGTTGCATTAAATTTTGCTTTTATTTATACCTTCAGTTTCTTTTTCTCTCCCATTACTATCCTGTACTTTATTGGATCATGTCCTTTCCCACATATTTTACTATTCACTTTTAAAGTGTTTGATCCTTTATTTGAACTCATTTCTAACTTTTATTTTGGATATAATTATTTTGTATTATATATTTTTGTGCATCATTTGTTTCTTTATTTCCTTATGTAAGCATAGATTTTTATATGTTATTTATTCACTGTTATGAGTGACTTGAAGAATAGATTTTGGAACAGGGGTAAAATAAAATCGAAAAGTTGTGATCTGAGGTGATAGGAAAAGTGAAGATGAGTACTTTTCTTGGAAATTTTTATCAAAACTTGGTTTCCTACTGTGTTCTCTGCCCTGGTAGTACATCTGTGATCATGGCTCTTAACATTAGGTGGGCCTTCCATCGGAAAAATCAGCAAAGCCCTGCATGTCGCGTGTTTGTTGTTTTATTTCTGTTTTTATCTTTGAGTGGCAATTTAACTTTGTTTTTTTCTTCTTCAGCTGACCGTAATTGGCAGCTGCTACCCTCTTCTCCACATTGTCACCTGCCACTCTGAGAGCCCGTTTCTTGTAAAGACGTGCTACATGTATCTTCACCTGATTGAACCAAACTCTTTCCAAGGCCTTGCCTTATTGATTTTTGGAAAATTACAGAAATGTCCAAGATCTTTAGAGGCTTATTTTTTTACTGAGAATCATCCCTGGACTGGAACTGAATGTCATTAAATTGCTTTTGGATAATGATTTAGGGTTGCTTTAGATTCTGATTCCATTTACACTTGTTTTTCAATATATTTTATTCTCTGTATTTTTAAAAGAACTGCAGTAGTATGTCAATGGGTACATGATTCAATAAAGTAGAAGCTGCAATCAGATCTTATTTTAATGAGACTTTTGTGGTAAAGTTTACAATGGGAGAAAAATAACAAAAACTTAACAGCTCAAACATTCTCTAAAAAAATATGAATCATTATGTTATTCCTATAACTTTCTTAGTTTATTCTTTAAGTATAACATAATTTGTTTTTGAAATTTTATTTGATTTTTAATTGACAAGCAATAATTGTGTATATTTATGGGGTACAATGTGATGTTTCATGTATGCATACATTGCGGAATGATTTTATCAAACTAAGTAAAATTTCTATAATATCACCTACTTAATCTTTGTGCTGAGAATATTTAAAATGTATTCTTTTAGCAATTTTGAAATATAAAAGACATTATTATTAACCGTAGTCAACTTTCTGTGAAATAGATCACTAATACTTTTCTCTCCATCTAACAAACTTTGTGTCTTTTGACCAACATCTCCGCTTTTCTCATTCCACTCTCCACCCACCCAGCCTCCAGTCACCACCATTTTACTCTTTATTTCTATAAGTTAAATTTATTTTAGATTCCACATGTAAGTATATCATGCAGTATTGTCTTTTTGTTGCCTGGCTTATTTCACTTAGTATATTTTCCTCCATTTTCATTCCACTTGTCACAGATGAATGTCCTTGTTTTTAGTGGCTATATAGTATTCTGTCTTTTTTATTTATATATATATATATATATATATCACATTTTTTTAATGCATGCATCCATGAATGGACACTTAGGTTGCTCCTATATCTAAGCTACTGTGAATAAAGCTGCAATGAACATGAGAATTTTTCAATCACTGATTTAAATTCTTGTGGAGATACATATACATATCTAGAAGTGGGATTGTGGGATCATATGGTAATTCTAATTTTAGTTTTTTGAGGAACATATATGTTTGTGTGTGTATACACTCACATAAACACACACACACATGCTTTTGATTCTACTTCTATGGAGAACTCTAATACCAGTGCCATTGGCCACTATTCCTACCTTGTTTGTGATGGTTAAGCACCTCCATCTCACCTCTAGTGTTTCAGTATCCTTTTATCCTTTTTGCTATAAATGAGCCTGCTTCTCTAATTGCCTCCTCTATAATCAACCCTGGCTTACAAAGGAGAGCCATAACTGTAAAATACTTAATGATATAAAATCTCTTTTAGTAGGGCCTTATTTTGACTTATCTCTCAGACCTACCCACATGGTAATATCATCTGGTGGGTTTTCTGCCTTACATTTACTCTAACAAGGACCCACTTTTCTGAGCCTTTCACTCCTAATCTTCATAAAAATTCTGGTGTACTCAGCTTTATTCATGCTTATTGCAGGTATAATAGTAACAAATTTGCACTACCTCATGATATCCTTGCCAAGGAGATAATATTATATCACAGGAAAGTGCTTCTAAATTAATGAATTCTCCCTTATCCACATTTCTGCTCTGGTCCCTTTAATTATCCTCAAAACTCAAATCCATAGGTACTCTTTGTGCTCATGATAGCCCAAGCTAACTAGGTTTTATAGCAGCTTTGTAATACTGATTTGTTCCTTCCTTATCAGATCTAGCAGGTCCTCAGTTGCATAATGCTGCAACTTCACCCTCGTTACAAGTCTAGTGGCCAAGAATAGGGATGGGGCCAAATTCTTAGGACAACACACATTAAGTCACAGGGGAGAAGACACTGACAGCCGTGTCTTCAGTAAAGGAGGTTTTGGGCTCTTAATGGGAGGAAGTGAGACACTTCTCTAGGGTTCAGAAATAGATGAGAAATAATTCGAGTAACAACAACTCAGATATCATCATTTCTATATGTTTGGTCCCTTTACTTTCCAACTAGAGACAACTATACATTGGCATAGGAAAAATACCATTTTTTTTTTTTTTTTGGTTGTTTAAATTTCTTTGGAACTCAGCTATTCTAATGATTAAGTCCTGGGTCTATGCCTAAGCTTTCTCTGCCCTTCAGCTGCATGAGATGAAAGCCTCTTTTTAAGTTGTCAAGAGAACTCTTTGGTTTTCACATAGGCTTTCATTTGCCTATTAATTCTCTCAGCCTTTTGTTATCTTTGTCTACAGTTCAGTAAAGCTTAGCAAAAGACACTCAATTCCATTTTCCCTGCAATTACTATCCCCTCCATATTTTTCAAACAATTGATAAATCTACTCCAGCTAGCACATTCTTTTGCACAGGTGTGCCATCACAATTCTTAAACAGTAAAAGTTTTACAATTAGAACGTCACTTTTTGTAAAAGTCTGTCTGAGATCCACCTACTAACAATAATGGAGTTCTCATTGCCCATGGCAGTGAGTAATCTAGATCCACTATCCCATCTTATCACTTGCTCTCTAAGACCATTTCTGGCATTATTGCTTGCAAGTTAGCTTTTATGACAAACAGACACTCAAATGAAGTTTAGTGTATATATTAGTTTGCTACAATTGTCATAACAAATATCATAGACTGAGTGACTTAAACGATAGAAATTTATTCTCTCACAGTTATGGAACTGGCTGGATTGGTTTCTTCTAAAGCCTCTCTCTTGGCTTGCAGATGGTCACATCCTTAACTGTGTCCTCACATGGTTTTTCCTCTGTTCATGGGGCACCACTGGTGTTTATTCATGCATCTGAATCTCTTCTTGTAAGAATGTCAGTAAGATTGAATTAGGCTTCACCCTAATGGCTTCATATTACCTTAATTACCTCTATAAAAGGCCTACGTCCAAAAACAGTCACATTCTGAGCTAGTGGGGTTAAAACGTCAGGAGTCCAGGAGGAGACAATGTAGTCCACAAAAATGTGTTAGATATTTTTTAGGGAATGTCCTTAGAATCAATATATATGGAAGGGAGGGGGAGGAATCAGGATTAGAAAGAGGGAGAATATAAATTGCTGCTTTGCAGGTCTGAATGATAGCCTTGACCACCCCATGAGTACCTTTAAAGCTTTTAAACTTCATCCACCGGAGTTATGCTGTATTGGACCAAAGCATCCAAGCTTTATAAACTGATTTAAGCAGTGATGAGACATGTGTACTTCAGGAAGCACATAATTGAAGCTGAGGCATTCCCTGAAGGGGCTAAGGTATAGGCTATCTGCTGACAGCACTCCCAACAATTGAGGCAACAAGTCCTACCTGGTAGTAAAATATGGGTGGCATGTCACCTTGCCCCTAACAATATTTCTTCCTCTAGGCTCATTCTCATTTAAGTGTAACCATATTATATTTACAAATGTAATGTTCCATGTGGAGAATAAGATATGTGAAAAAATTGTTAATTTTTAAGAATACTTAACTTTCTTCCTAAATTTACAATATTTGTAAATGGGAGGACATGAACATCTCAGGTTATTTCAGGCTATTAAATAAAATAATTGAGATGTAATTGAGCAATATTTAGTCTAAAATATGAGTTCATATCATTTGTAAAAACATCTCTAGTATGTTGATAGGTACTAAAGAGAATCCAAATCAAGATTTAATTAATAAAACAGATGTTTTATCAGGGAACTAGCATAGTTAGAGGTAAAGAATTTTCCTTTTTTCACTTTTTACTCATGAATTCCGAAATAGAGCTTCAGACAGCATGAAGAATTTGTTTTCATATCCCCTTAAATCATTTCTTATTATCTCTTGGCAGTTCTTGCAAGACCAATCAGGATTGAGTTCTCAATTCTGAAAACAGCAGGGACTATGCTTGGAATTTCCAGTACATAATTAATGGGTCAGTTATAAATACAAAGCAGGCTCAGTTTTTATTATCCAAAGACAGTTTAAAATGGCAGGTGTTTTACTACATCCTAACATCTCTAATCATTCCTGGCTTGATGCTTTAATGCCTGAAACTACATATAATGACAATTCCTGTTGTGAAAATGCCACACAGACATTAGCAGTCACAGGCATATTTGCAAAGACAGCAGAAAATTGAAAAAAACTCAGCATATTTCTAAATAGCTTGCCTAGAGTATGATTTTGTAGCAGGATAAACATACTGGGAAGTTCTGAAGAGAAATTCATTTTTTATAATTAATAGGAGAAAGAGTTACATTGCCTCCTTCATAGCAGATTTCTAATGATGTACATTTGGAATTATGGGGGATATTGAAACATGTTCAGTTTTATTGTAATAAATTGAATGTGTTCAGTGGTGAATTTGATTCATGTGGTCATGAGTAGAAGTGCTATAGACTATTACGCCTTCAGGCTTCTCAGCTTCTCCATTCTTTCATATAATTTTTTAAATATACTTTTTATTAAATTTAATCTATCAATTTCTAACTTTTTAACTTTTTGAAAATATAAAATATAATGTTGGAATAATTGCTTTATTATATTCCCCCCAAACAAATGCTAAATACAGAAGATAACTTAAAGTCTATAGATACATATATATGCATACATGTATTATTTATTCAGAAATTAACATTTGTTGTCATAAGAATTTATATAACGTTTAACTGTAATATATTCAGTGATTCTGTCTACATGTCTACTGAAATATAGAGGTGAACTCTTTCAAAGTAAAGGATAAAGTATGTTTGGTTCAGATAAACTTTCATAAACATAAATGTACAATTTATCTATGGTATATTAATTTTTGGTTCTAAGCATATTTTCAGGGTTAGCTTAGACATAATAGTGATAAGTTTAAACTGACTTCACAAACATAAGATGTATTAGCCAATACATTTTCAAAATAGGAATGCATAACCCACTGATCGTGTTGATTGTGGGTGAATTAACATATCAAAATGAATATAGAAATTGTAATTTGAAAGATTTCATAAATCATACACCCTTCCACTTTAAACTAGTGATAGTAAAATAAACTATTACATAAAAGTGAAAAGTATTTTCCATACCAAGAACCAACTTGTCATAGAACTTTAATCCTAATTAAGTAAATTATCATCTATCAACATAACCTTCAAATAAAAACAAAAATCCTATGTAAATATACCCTTACTTATTCCATTACAATGTTCTTCTATGCCCTATGCTGCTTCTCAATGTGGGAAACACTTATTTCCTTAATTACATCTTGTCCAGAAATGTGAAAAAAATCAAATTCAATTAGATTTCACACAATATACTTCAAAAGCTTAATAAAGAATCATCTTATTTGCTTAGTCTTTGTATGAAATTATAAATGTTTAAAGGTACGCTATTTTGATTAAATGTTGTATACAATGTATTGTGAATTACGTTGTACTAACTGAGCAAGTATCAGTGACAGAGAGAAAAATATAACCTTTTTGAACATGTAACCAAGTGGTCAAAAGTATGGATTTGAGCAGTAATAAAGAGCTTTAGCTTCAGATCTATCTTAGATGTTAAACCTTGCTGAAGGAATAACTCCCCTTTGGTTTCTCGCGTGATTGCTTGAGACATTAATTCTCAGCTCTGAAGATTATCTCACACTCCAATGGCTTTGGTGCCTTAATATCATCATCTGCTGTGAACTTTTTCTGTGCTTCACAGATACACTGTAGGGAACAGAGCAGTCATAAAGGATAAAAATCTATAAAAGACTGCAGATAGCTTCATAGTAATAGCTACTGTTTTCTTTAGATTTCAAACAAAGTTTCACAAATTTTATTTTAAGAAGAATTCAAAAAGAATGCAAATTTGCAGTCTAGGGATTCTCTATCTCTGCCCCAACTCTGTTCTGTTAAGATAAGTTCACTGGTTCTTATGTGGTCAGACATTAGGGATAAAATTTTCAAGTAACTTTTCGGTTCCTCAGTTTTGACAAATATAATTTAATTATAATATGATAAAGGGGCTTGAATTTATATTAGAAGAGAGCTTGCAAATATATTCTAAATTAATGCATTAAAGCAGGTGAAGATAGAGATATATATTGCTATTATTTTCAAATATCTTTATAGTATATCAATAATAAATTTTTAAGTGGATTTCAAACAAAATCATCTTTGTAAGCATTTATTGATATATTACACCATCAGTTTATAAACTTAATTTATATCTGTGAATAAAGAAAATAGATGTGCTTAGTTTTACGCTCTCTTGAACACTTAAATGATTTTAAGCTATGGAATGATTTATATCAATAAGCATACTAAAAAAAGATTTATCCTATCAATTTATAAAACTATAGACATTTCAGGAGAAATGACTGTAGAATTTTTAGAAGTGATACAACAGTGTGGATGTGCTGTATACAAGTTTTTAATGGATATACAATACATAAAAAAAGAAACAACAAAGAGAAAAAGTATCCCTTTTATTTTATCGGGAATACACATAGCATCTCTGAGGAATATATAAACCTATTTGAAGTAAACTTTAAAATTTTACCAAAAGAAATAATAGAATACCTGAATAAATGAAGGAGCCTATTGTTCTACTTGAAAGAAAATATTTAAAATCATAAGGTATATATTCCCCTAAACTATACATAATCTCATGTCAACTAGTTAACTAAAATTCCCAAATATGTTTCAATGAAATTTTAGATGATGCTAAAAACCATGTGAAATATATATTTTCAATATCTATGAATATATTAAAAAGTAAAAAATTTAAAAGAATTTACAAGACTAAAAGCATATTATGAAATCAAAAATAATAAGCATCAAAACATCATGTAATAGCTAAATGCCTATATGAATATACGTCTGAAAAGAAATAGAAAATGAAAAAGCAGGGTTATTTGTTCATATAGATTTATCAGGTCTAGATTTCCATTTAGTAAAGACAGAACACATAAATTTGTTATCCGTAAATTGGATTCCATCCTTATACACAAAAATAAATAAATTCCAGAAGGACTGAAAAGCTAATAATTATTGCACAGAAAACTATAGGTGAAGATTTCTAATTTGGGGTTAGAGAAAAAGCTTCTTAAGCAAATAAAAAAGGAAATCTTAAAACTATACAAATTGTTTAAAGTTTTTAATAAAAATTAAAGGACAATTGATAAAGTTTGAGAAATATTTGCAAAGTATATAATAGACAATAGAATAACAATCCAGATTATTTAAAGAACTATCAAACAAATAGGAGAAAATTAAAGAAATGAGAATTTGGCAAAAAATATAAGTGACAACCTAAAGAAAAATAAATAGAAATGACTAATAACTATATTAAAAGAAGAATTACATCACTAGTATTCAGGGAAAACCCATTAACCCATTAATCCAGTGAAATATAACTATTTTCTTGAAACATTAGCAACATTTTTAAAGGTATATCCAGGTATGGGAACATTACAAATATGCAGATGCTCTAAGAAATGGTAAAAATATAAATTATGATAGCCTTTGGGGTGGTCACTTGACAATGTCTATTTAATTTTTAAAATATTTTTACTTCAGAAGTTTTATCTTTCCAAAAATAATTGAAAACAGTATAGAGTTTTCACGTATTCTTCATGCAGTTTCCACTATTACTAACATATGACATTAGTATGGTATGTTTATCACAACTAATGAACCAATATTAGCACATTATTATTAACTATTATTATTATTAACTATTATTAACTAAAGTCCATATTTTATTCCAATTTATTAGCTTTACCTAATGTCCCCTTTTCTTTTTCAGAATTCCATCCACAATACCACATTATTTATTAATCTTGTCTTCTTACGTTTCTCTAGACTGTCACAGTTACATCAAAAATTTTACATATTTTTGATGTCCTCGGTCCTTGACAGTTTTGAGAAATATTTGTTAGGTATTTTGCAGAATCTCTCTCAGTTGGAATTTTGTGACATATTTTATGATTAAACTGGGGATATCGGTTTTGGGGAAGAAGAGTATAGAGGTAAAGTGCCATTTTCATTGCATCATCTCAAGGGTAGATGTTATAGACATGACTTACTGATGTTGACCTTGATAGCTTGCCTGAAGTAATTTTGTCGGTTTCTCCTTCCTTTCCTCCTTTCTATACTGCACTTTTTAGAAAGAAGTCACTATGCACAACCCACACTTAAGGGATAGAGAGTATTGCTTCTCCTTTTTGAGAGAGGTGTGTCTAAATAATTATTTATATATTTTTTTCAGTATAAGAGATTTGTCTATTTCGTGTATTTATTTACTCAAGCATTTATAAATATCAGTAGGAACTCTGGATTATAATCCAATACAATGCTACTTTATTGTTTCTCAAATTCATCCAACATATTTTTCATTTTGACTCCTATGTCCTTTTGATGTACCTCCATCATTGTGGGTTTTGTTTGTTTGTTTTGAGCACTTTCTAACTTTCTGGCTCACCTTACATATTCCCTTTCCCAGCCTAGAATCAGTCATTTTCTCCAAGGAATTCTGGTTTCCTTTTATTGGAAAATGCCATTAGAATACAAAACCTGTCTTTAAATTATCCTTTTACTCCCAAATCTCAGCATAAGCAGCCAATATAACCAAGGAACTCTTATATTTTGCTTAAAACTTTCTACTGACAGAAATCCTAGCTCATCACTCTTAAATTCTGCTTTTCATAAAGCTCTAGGGCATGGACAAATGGCAGCAAAGTTCTTTACAACTGTGTAATAAGGATGCCTTTTACTCTAGTTCTCAATAAGATGCTCCGCATTTTATCTGAAACCTCATCAGAAAGGCCTTTACCGTCCATATTTCTACTAGAATTTTGGTAGTGACCACTTAATCAATCTCCAAGAAGTCCCAAACTTTCACTGGTCTTCCTTTCTTCCAAGTTCTCACAAGAATTTTAGGCTTTGTCTAGCCTGTTCCCCTAAACTCTTTGAACCTCTGCGTATTACTCACTTCCAAAGCTGCTTCCACATTTTCAGGTATCTGCATAGCAACACCCCACACTTTGGTACCAATTTTTTGTCTTAGTTTAGTGTTGCCGTAACAGAATACTTGAGGTCTGGTAATTTATAAAGAAAAGAGGTTTATTTGGCCCCCAATTCTGGTTCCTGCAAAGTCCAAGAGCATGGCTCTGGCATCCACTCAGCTTCTGGTGAGGTCCTTGGGATGTCTCATAGCTTGGCAGAGAAGCAAAAGACAAGTACAAAAAGGCCAAGCATGAGAGGCAACCTCACTTTATAACAACTTACTCTCTCTGGAACTAATCCATTCCCACGAGAACTAATTAATTCTCATAAGAACTAAATCCAGTCTTGGAAGAAAGACATTAATCTATCTTAATGTCCTAACTGCCTCTTTAAGATATCACATCCCAACTTGAAACACAGGGAATTCAGGTTCCAACATGAGTTTTGTCAGGGGCACTTAAACCATTGCATTCATCCATTCACCTATGGTAGGACATCTTAATTCTGTTAGGTTTTAATCTGAAACTGTTGGTTCTTGGCGTGCTCATGGCCAAAGAATGACCAGACACGCCAAAGTTAGGCAAGCCCGAAAATGAGGTTTATTGAGGAGAGAAAGATAGAATTATAGGACAAGAACAAGGTACAGGTTTACAGAGCATGGTACATATGCCATGGATGATGACGGACCCATTGTCGTAGCAGCGTAAGCAAGAGGAAATGCAAAGAGAGACAGAACTTGGCTGTGGTCTGCGTCTTATTTTTTTAGTGTCCAGATAGGGACCTCCCTTGTTGTTCACCATGGAACCACTTTGATGAGACAGTTGGAAGTCACATGACCTGAACCTTAACTATGCATGCTGGTTCTAGATCACTTTCTGGACTTTATGGTACCCATGTGGCTTGGCCGGTGGGCTAGAGAGTCCTGTGCTTTCTTTTTCAGCTGGGGCGCTAAGTTCTAATTGGCAGATTCGTAGAGTATTCTCTCCTCCCCCAGGTATGGAGAATCAGGGTTGGGCAGGACCAAGATGGGGGCAACAGCACCTACTTTCATCCCTAGGAGACGCGGAATCTCTCACTATCTACCTAAAAATTCCATTCAGTTTTTTACAGTTGCGAATACAGTTGTTATGAGAATCCATTCATAAGTTTTTGAATGGACATAATCTTGCAAAAATTAGTTGAGTATAAATAGGAGAATAATTGCTGGATCATATAGTAAGACTATACTTAGCTAGGTAAGAAACTGCCAAATAGTCTTCCAAAGAGGCTTTCATAATTAATGTTTCCATCAGAAATAAATGCAAGCACTTGTTGCTACACATCTTCACCAGTAATTGATATTTTAAGTTGTTTTTTTTTTTAATTTCAGGGATTTCAATAGATGTCAGTGGTATCTTATTATTTTTTTAATTTGAATTCCTTTAGTGACAAATAATGAACATCTTTTCATATGCTTATTTTCTAACTGTGTATCTTCTTGGTGAATTTTTTTTTTCAGACCCTTTCTTTAAAATTGGGTTGTTTTCTTATGATTGTGTTTGAAGAGTTCTTTTTATATTTTTGGATACAAGTTCTTTATTAGATATATATTTAAAATATCTTATTGCAGTCTGTGACTTGTATTTTCATTCTCTTAACACTATTTATGAAAAGACAAAAGTTTTAATTTTAATAAATTTCAACATATAAACATTTATGTTTATAGATTGTGCTTGCGGTATGGTATCTGAAAACTCATCATCAAAGCCAAGGTTACTTGAGTGTTCTAATTTTCTTTTGGTAGATTTATAATTTTGCATTTTTTATGTAGAAGCTATTTTGAATTGTTTTTTGTGTAAGGTATATCAAAGTCCTCTGTTGAAAAGGCTCCTTTTTTCATTGGACTGCCTTTGTTCTTTTGTCAAAGAAATGTTGACTACAATTGCATGAGTTTATTTCTGGGCTTTCTGGTTTATTACATTAATATGTAGGTCTATACTTTCAGCAATATCACACTGTCTATTATTATAGATTTATCATGAATCTTGAAACTGTGTAGTTTAAGTGTTCTACCTTTGTTTTTTCTTAACAATAAGAAATATTGAAAACAAAGAGAAATTATATTGAATAATATGTGGTTGAGATCCAGAATATTTGACTGAATGAAGAACTTTGTATATTGCCTCTACGTGTTAGGATTACCTCCGTGAAGAACTTTAATGTGAAAATTTAAAATATGATTTTGTTTCATAACAATTTTAAAAGATATTGATTGTGAATTGCCATGTCAATTGAAATAGGGCAAATAATTAAAGCTGGTATATTGAATACTTACCACAAGCTCACAAATATAAAATGATCCATATTCGTCCTACTTACTATACTCTGTAACACTTCCTCTTGGTAAAAAACATACAATCTAAAATTTAACAATAAATATCTATGCAAGTAATAATAATAAAGAACGAAGTATGGTAAATTTTAGGAAAGGTGCACAGTGTAGGGAATTCAGTGCATAGACAAGTAGCATGTGTTTTCAGAGTTCAGAAAAGGCCTTTGTGGTTCCTAGGGCTAAAAAATTAAAATTGATTGGTGAGAGAATGTTGTATTTTACAAAGAGGTGAAAACAGGAGTACAAAGAGCAACGCTTCTTGTGAGATAATATATGACTTTATTTTGATCATTTTAAAAAATACAAAAGTGAAAAATATGAGCCAATCGAACCAATGAGTTTTAGAGTCTGAGATTTAACTGAGTGTAAATTAAAATTCACAAATTTTGATGAAAAATGTATGTCCAAAACAATCACAAAGGTTTCAAAATGACTCACACTTACATCTTCTGCACTCAAAAAAGATTATAGGAGAGCTATTTTTGTAATTTATAATAAACACCCCAGGAGCCCACACTTCATTTTATGTCTGATTATCACTCCATTGATAGTAATAGATTGGTTTCAGAAAGCAAGAAATTAACTCCAAGACAATACATTTAAATCTCTTGCCAATGAAATCAATAAACTGACCAATTTTATAGATGGGCTATTTTATTTTATTATGTAGTAATGAAGTTTATTTATATTTTTGAAAAACCAAATTATAGCTCAGGGATTTATTAACCACTCTAATAAACATATTTACATACTTCTGTAACCAACCCAATTACTCTTCAGATAGAAGTATTTGCTCTTTTGTTTTGAATATTTAGTTTTTGAAACATTAGATCTGTTCACTCTTCTCCGTGTCACTGAATAATTAGGTCTTTTGCTTTAGTGTTTGATAGCAGAAAAAATTGGCCTAATATTTTTATTCTAGTGTGCATTTTCTTAAGACAGATTAACAGCATTAAACTTTTGGATTCAATTCTATTAAGTCAACTCAACTAAATTTTAATTTATTAACATCACAAGCACGTATCATTGCCAATACCCAGAAATGAGAGAAATGATAATTGTATAGTTTAAAGCAAAACCAAAAGTCTCAATCTCTACTTATATTGTAAGAATGACATATATATTTGATATTCTAGTCTATCATGATTTTATGGAAGGTAATTGGGGCTTAAGAGGATACAAAATTTAAAACTATTTTAAATATTATTATTAAAAAAATCAAGCAGGACCACTAAATATAGATGCACTTTTTATAGCTACTATGTAGAGGATTTGATGTCTGCCATTGGTCTTTGTTTATATTTCTTTATTATCATATTTCTGGAAAGGTAAAAAGTTATTACAATCTAGTCAACCATCCCAATAGCAAAAGGATAGTGATTATTCCCCCTTCTCTCCTTTTTCCTTGTCACTACCCTGGTTTAAACACTGTGTACCTCATAGCTATATTATTGTCATGCATTTTAATTTTTATCTTTTTTATCTACTTTTCTACTTGGTGGCCAGTCAGTTGACCAACCTCAGTCAACTTTGGCCAAACAAGCATTCCTGTTATCAGGCACTCAGGGAATCTCATATGACCATGACACATGATTGATCTTACTAATTTCTAATGATTCTATCTTTTGTGATTTGAAATCCACCTGACCTCCATTATATCAATGAGGAAATAAAGGCTGACAGACCTTGTGGGACCTGTTCAAGGATAACTAGCAACTTAGCCACACAGCAAACATATAGACACATAAAATGACAATTTCAGTGAGACTAACTTTTTCAGATTCCATATATAGGTAAGAGAAAAGAGCAAACACAAGAGTAAACCAAACCAAAAATTAATAGAAGAAAAGAAATAATAAAGTTCTGAACATAAATAAATAAAATTGAAACAGAAAAAAAGCAAAAGATCAACAAAACATAAAATTGACACACCTTTAGCCAGACTAAAAGAGAGAAGACCCAAATAAATAAAATCAGAGATGAAAACAGAGACGTTATAACTGATATTGCAGAAATCCAAGGTCATAAAAGACCAGTATGAGCAACTAAATGTCAATAAATTGGGAAACTTAGAAGAAATGGATACATTCCTAGATACAGACAAGCTACCATGATTGAACCAGGAAGATTTCTAAAACCTGAATAAACCAATAGAAAGTAATGAGATAGAAGCAGTAATAAAAAATCTCCATCAAAGAAAAGTCCCTGACCCAGTGGCTCCACTGCTGAATTCTACCAAGCATTCAAAGAAGGACTAACACTAATCCTACTTAAACTATTCTAAAAAAAAATCTAGGAAGAGGGAATATTCCCAAACTCATTCTATGAGGCCTGTATCATCCTGACACCAAAAACAGACAAAGATACAACAAATAAAGAAAATATAGGCCAATATCTCTGATCAACAGAGATACAAAAAACTTTAACAAAATGCTAGCTAAATGAATTCAACAATACAAAGATTATTCATTATCATCAAGTTGGATTCATCCCACGGATGCAAGGATGGTTCAACATACGCAAATCAATGTGATACATTATATTAACGTAATGAAGGACAAAAACCATATGATCCTTTCAACTGATGCTTAAAAAGCATTTGATAAAATTCAACATCCCTTAATGAAAAAAAATCTTAAAAAACTGGATATAGAAGGAACTTAGCTCAACATGACAAAAGCTATATGTGACAGACCCACAGCTAGTATCACACTGAATGGAGAAAAACTGAAAGCCTTCCCTCTATGATCCATACAAGATGAGTATGCCCATAAAATATTGTGAATTTTGCATATTCTTCTTCTGGTACTAGGTAAATGTATTCTTTGATTCAGCTATTTCAATCAGACAGGCAATTCTCAGATTATTAGAATTTACTTTTACAATAGGTTTGATATATCATGGTAGAAAAAAAGAAATATTAAATGCAAATGCAATTTAAAATCTACAAGGATAATATATATCCTTTCAAGAAACAGCATTGACAATACAGCCAACAATTGGTGGACATTTTCTAGAATGTAAATATGAAGAATACAAATAATTCTTAATACTTTTTTCTGAAATATAAAACCCAAATTTATTTATCAAATCTTAGAAAAGACAAAAGAGTTCAGTTTGGTGAATGGTAGTTATTAACAACCTTATATATATAAAAGGAGTCACAACATAGTAAATCTTTATTTAAATTTTATCTCCTTAATATCAATAACTCTTCTTTCTTTGAAGGTTTTATACATAAGTTAATTTAATATGTGGAAATATTCAAATTTTTCTATGAAATAATTTTACATTAAGAATGTTAATTTGTTAATTTGGAAAATGGCCAGCAAAATTTATTTAAGTACAAAATAAACCCTTAGGAGAAGCTATAAGATTGGGCTAAGTCTTAAGCTTACAAAATTAATTTTATATTAAGTGAATAGAGAGGCATCTAAAGTTATTTAGAGCAAACCATCTTTGCTTTATAAAATGTATTCTACAAAATTAATTTATTTCGGTTTCTTAATGGTTACTGTATAAAGATCTAAAGATTTATATAATTAATTTTTAATAATTTAGAAAATTACCATTCTTTGTTACGAATCAATAGAAATAGAGCTTATTAATTTAAATTAAACTGTTTTTTGTTCAGTGACTGAGGTAAAAATTTAAATGTTGAGTACAGTAAATTCTAAAGGTCTTGTCCAGCTCTATTATTCAGAGTATCTAACTCTAAATATAGAATTTACATTTTGATTTGCCAACTCCCCTAAAATCCTAGGATTTTGCCTATGTTTTATAATAACCTTAACTCTCCCAATCTTAAAATTTAATTTTAACGTATTTTGGTTGTGAGAATTTTGAGCTCTATGTAACTGATTTATTCCTCTGAATACTTGTGAGTACCACTTTAAATGGTACAGGAGCTTAAAATTTTGCTACAAGGCTCACAGCTTTACAAATATTTGGAAAGTTTGACAGTAACCTGTTTAAGTGCTGGAAGGGTTTGCAAAATTCAAGAAGCTGTGAAAGTCTGAGATTGAAAGCAATTCCTATGAACTGCTAGGGGAAAATTGGGCAGTTTCACACACCTCAAATACAGACATGAATTGTAAGTCTTTGGTCACCGGCAATATTATTCAGTTACAAAATGCTTTTATTTTTCAGCTGAGAGAGCTGGTTTTTCTAGTTATGTTTTCATACTGCTATTATGACCTACTGAATTCCATTTTAAATAAAATATATATTCATGATTAATAACTCTCCATACAATCAATAACAATTTTAAAGTTGTATGTAAATCTATATACATATTTCTTTTACTGACATTAGAAAAAATATTGTTTTCCTTTTCCTTTTCAATTCTTAGTAAAGCATTGAGATTCAGCTGTGGAATAAGCAGCATGTATTATCACTTATCTCTTAAAATCTGTTCTGGAGCATGCCTGCACATGCAAAATGTATTTTTCAGGGTACTCTTAGATGTTTGAAGCACATAGGAACATGCTATTTAGCCACTAGAAATTCTTTTTATGTTTTCTCTAAAAAAAGTGTAATTTATAGCATTTTAACTTTAAATGTTTGGTAGTGGCATATTAGTGTCTTCCTTATTAAAATAAAAACTATTAATTAATAAGTTCACCTTTAAAAAGCATAGCTGACAAAAAAGCCATTTTGACCCGAGTTTGATGAATATGCTTTGTACTCTTCAGAGTTACAAATATGCTTATTTTGTAGTTCTAATACAAAATATGATCTACTGCTATTCAGATTTTATATCATGAAGATGCTTGCATTTTTAAAGCAGTGGCTATATACCTACAGGCTAAAATGAATTCTTTAGAACTAAATCTGAAACAAAATTATCTAACAGTCTTTGACTAACTTCAAAATTCCCTTTATAAAAAGGAAATTAAAAATAGTGAGAGTGATAAACTGTACAATCAACCTATAATGAAAGTGGTGTATATTACATGGAAGTTTAAATTTCTAAAGTATTTTAAACAGATAATGACACAGGATTTAAAAAATTATTAATGTTGATTAGATAATTGACCAGATCTATAGGCAATTATGGGTAATATATATGTTGGCAGATCCTGAATTTAGCAAACATCACCTAAAGATACAAACAATAATTTTTAGCCACATAATGAGTGTTGTGGATGTTGTTTGTTGTTTGTCATCTGTCTTCAGTCACTAGCATAATTTGAGTAAAAGACCGGGTATCAACTCCAAAGAAAGGGAAACAAACCAATGCGAATTCCATTATCTCACCCTTTGCCTGATGACTTTTGTCAATTTCTACCTAAGAAAAAATGGAGTCAAAACTGAAAAATGCAGTTTCATAGTATTGGGAAGGTAATGAATAGATTTTTTGCTGCTAATGTGGCTGTTACTTAAGCAGAAAAATCCCAGAAAAGGGAACAACAGAAGTGAGCCTTAAAATCTCCATGCAATTTTACCCTTCATATTTTACCTGAATTCTAATCTGCATGTATTCTACAGGACAAGGTTCCAAGATTAATATCAGGCAGAAATAACTAAGATCCTAAATATTTTGGTAGATGGTTCAGCAGTTGTCTTATTCAGGGAGACAGAAGTTGGAGTTCTGAACTATCCAAGATGGAAAAGCTCTTGGAGTAAATAAAACTCCAAGTCTTAGTTTGCTATCATTTTAGACATTAAAAAGATCTGAATTACAAAAAAAATGCAATAAAAAGTTATTTAGGATAAAGGAAAATAATACTAGCTGAAAGCCCAAATGTGCAGGTGGGAACGAAGAACATGAAAATTAGTAAGAGTATGTGCAATCTGTTTAAAAATTATCAGTCCCTTCAAATACCACTTGGATCTCCATACTAGGAGCTCCTACAATGGTAATGCTTGATATAGAATAGACATAAATAACCCAATACGAGATTTTTGTACACCAATAATTCTCACAATCAAGTAATGCTGAGGGCTGTAGATGATTAGCGAAGGGCATTCAAAAATGGGAAAGGTTACTGTAGGGTGAAGGAGATAACTTATGTTAGGCATAGATGGATGGGTAGGGTGTACATGAGAAAGTAAAGAGGACAAGTAGTCAAAAACCCAACTAGACAAATTCCATTAGGCCTTAAGGCTCAAGACCTCTGGCTCAATGCTCCGGTTTCCGGTCCCACTGGGGTGAAGATCCTGCCTTTCAGACTCATGGGGCAGTGGTCCTGCCACTGTAACTCTAGCAGGCTGCAGTCACACCACCAGGGCTCTGCCCAGCAGCTCTCATTCTCACGGCTCTGAGTTGTATATCTAGATTTGGTAACAGAAAAGATAAAGGCCATGTGGTGAGGAAAACAGGGAAGATAAAACAATGTGATACTTTATGAATGGTTGGTGCTTACTTAAACATCGGTTGTATGTTCATTGTGTATAAAATTTTCATTATAAATCAGCTTTGCCCCACCAATCTAAAACAACATGCTTATTATATTTGCATATTGCCTTCTGAAATAAAAATATTATAATTCTAATCTTTTATCTTTATTTTTTACTTTTACAAACACTTAAATTACAAAGTTACACAGCAATTATTGCCCTTGCAAATATTAGCTCATTTAATCTACCTATGTGGTAGATAATACCATTATGCCATTTTACATATAAGAAGACTAAGGCACAGGAAGGCTAACAATGTGTAAAAAGTGAGCTACCTAGCAAGTAGCAGAGCCATGATTTAAACTATGCCATTTTGACGTTGGAGTCCATAATCTTAACCCCTGTATTCTTTTTCTTTTCTCTCTTTCTCTTTCTTCATCCCCATTTTATTATCATTCAAGTTTCATTTAATATTGTTTCATAATCTATGTTTTTCTATAATCTTGCTTATATTAGCCATTACTCATATTGTGACTATTTATTAAAATTTTAAGTAAACTTAAAAAAAGATCTTTATATTTGTTTTCAATTTTGTCAACTGATACATTATACAAATGATCAGCTACATAAAATTTCTTATAAAATTTATGTTTCTTTATTAATAATATCAGTAGCAATAATAACTGAGATACTGCATAGGATAGTGGAAATATTTTATTAAAAAAGGAAAAAAGACCGTGGTCTTTCTATGTACTAATTTGTTACAAAATATTACAACTAAAGTTACTAAACATCTTTTACAGTTCCTTTCTTCATTTTTTGTTGGTGTTAGCTATGTATGTACTATGCAGCTTACAGTATTATTGTGAAATTCACATGATTTAATGTCCATGAAAACAACTTGCAGATCATGATCATGGTATGGAATATAGCTACTTATTACTAATACTATTAAGAACTGCTGAATCATACAAATCCTGATAATCAAGGGAGATAGTGTCTTTTGAAATCCCATTTCTCCTCCACTGTCCCCTTCAAAACTACTCAAAGAATTTAGAACTAAGTCTGACAGGTCATGGTGGAGTTGAAGTAGAGGATCTTACCATGTCGTATCTCAGATGAAGATGGGAGGACAGCTCTACAAAGCTAGAGCCGTGATGTATAATTAGTTGTATGTTTTTAACTATAAAATTTTTAATCAGTCATATCATTGATAAATGTTTCACAAGTTTTTCTGTTTCAGAAAAAAAAATTTCTAAAGAAGGACTATCTTAACTTGGGAGGTCAATGTTTAGTTAAATATTTTTTTAATTCTTTATGCAAAATTAATTACCAGGAAATTTATAGAAATAAGAACTGTCAGACTCCTTAGGGGTGGAGGCTGGCAGAGAAGTGAGAAGTGAAGAACTCCAAACTGCCTTGGATTGTGCATATACTACATTTTTATTAGAATCGTATTATTCCAATAGCTATCTAGGAGGCTCAAATGCCTAACCACTGGAGACAATCATAAATAGGCAATACAGCAAAAATTTTTACATAATGAGCATAAATACCCTTTCAAAGAGAAAATTATAATCTAGCCTGCTCTAATCAAGTCTGCATTGTTACGTAAAGAATGCTAAGCAGATAAGTATGAGGAAATGTTGTTGAAAGAAAAGCAGAGAGAAATTATTTTGAAATGTTTTTCAAAAAACACTTTAAACCCTAGTTATTCAGCTAAAAGTAATTATAAGTTATAATTTATAATTATGAGTCTGTATTCTTACTAATAAAATTCTGAAATATGTTAAAATAATTATAAATGTATCTTATTTCTACACTGACAAATCTAAAAAAGATTTTTGTGAACTTCCAAATATATTAACAAAAATTAAAGGATCTTTTTAAATTTAGACTTTTTAATATGAACTTCTCATTTGTAGAAAAGTAAAATGGATATTTAATCTAAAGTTTACTTTTGTCCTTTTAACACAAAATAGAAATTTTAATCATATTTCTTATATTAAAATGTCTAGTTGCATGTGTTTGACAGAACTGTGGAAACCATTTGAAAAGAATTTGAAATGAGAAAGAACATTATCTGACTCCGGGAGACACTTAGTAGAATTTTATTTGTAAACCTGGCCAAAATCTAACAAGAAGCCTTTTAGATGGTGGGGGAAATCTCTCTTATAGGAAAATCTCCCTCCAACTTATTTTCTTTTATGTAAATCAAAATTTGAATTCTATATTAGTTGGAGAGATATAAACCAAAGCATTTTCATATCTTCCAAAGAGGTATAACAAAAAGCCTCATGTTCCGTACCTTGATTGCATTCATATTCTTGTCAAACCTTTTTCAAGGAAATAGATATTGCTAACATTTATCCTGTTTAATAGGTAAGTTAAATGAGGAAAAGGACTATGTTATTTTGTTTACATATTCAGTAACACAATAAGGAATCTTTGAGAAAAGGCTGGAGTCATACTATATTTAGTAACTAAAACTGAAAAAATTGACTAGACATAGGGAATAAGGAAATGTAATAGTTTATGGCAATTGTTTAGACATAAGGAATCAGGGGATGTAATAGTTTGGGAGATTTTTTTAGGGTGTCATTAACAATGAGAGGAAATAAAGGATGGAAGGAATGATTTCCTTGATGAATTCAAAGGTTGAGTGAAGAGAGAGTGCTATGAATTTGGGGATGCCTTAATGAGTTTTAGTGTTGTCCAGGCATCATATAACAAGACTATGTCTGAATGTGACATTGCTTTTTTTTTCAGGGTATTGTGAGGGTACAAACATTAGGGTTACACTTTACGTCTTTGCCTCACCCAAGCGAGGGTTAGCGGCATGCCCTTCCTCCCTACAATGTTCCCCATGTCCTTTAGTTGCAGGTTTACCCCCCCATACCCCTAATCTCTTGAGAGTATTAATGCCACATGAGCACCCTTGTGTTCATCAGTTAGTATCAATTTGATGGCGAGTACAAGTGGAGCCCATTCTTCCAATCTTGTGGTATCTCACTTTGGATAATAAAGTATAAAAGGTGCTAGATCACTGTCATTTCTTATGATTGAGTAATATTGCATTGTATACATATACCAAATTTTAATAATCCACTCATGAATTGACGGGCACTTGGGTTGTTTCCTCATCCTTGCAATAGTGAATTGCACTGCCATAAACATTCGGGTGCAGATGTCTTTATCATAGAATGTTTTGTGCTCTTTTGGGT
>CAUYSK010052628.1:0-12837 GCA_963575035.1 Avahi laniger
CCCAGCTACTTGGGAGGCTGAGACAGTAGGATTGCCTGAGCCCAGGAGTTTGAGGTTGCTGTGAGCTAGGCTGACGCCACGGCACTCGCCCCAGGCAAAAGAGTGAGACTCTGTCTCAAAAAAAAAAAAAAAAAAAAAGAAAACAGAATGAGTCTTTAAAACCCCTGAAATGAGACTGATTAAGATGCTAATCTTGGGCTCACTAGGGAGGATTAATGAGCGCTATTTGGATTCTGACAACAGAAGTCCATTTTCCCTTGACTACTTTCCCTACAATGCTTCTGTCCAGGTGGGCTGAACCAAGAACTTCTCTTCCTGGGCCAGAGGGAGCCAGGATCCTCTGCCAGAGTCAACAGGCTCTGGTCACAAAAAGTACTTGGCTATAGTAGGTATTAATAATGTATGTTAGATGCAGACTCATCCCAGAAAAAAAAAAAAGAGGCAAAGGAGAAAGAACTGTACTTTAAATTCAGAATAATCTGTTGAGCAAATGATAAGTGACAGGTCTTTTTGTGCAATACATCCACTCCAATCTTCCCTTTTAGGAAAATCTTAACTACTGTCTAAGTGCTTCACTGCTTTGCTACCTCTTTCTGCCCTTGAAAATCCTAGGAATACTATTCCTAAGGAAGGGAATTAGAGAATAAGGGAATAAGAGAAGGGATATTCTCTCTGAGGTCCTAAGGAAGGGGACATTCTGAGGTCCCAAGTTTCCCAACGGGTACTTCTAAGTGCTTTCTCTGAGATTCAAAAGACAAATATATGATGGAATGTTCTACTGATTATGAAGCCAAATCCTGTCCAAAGTTCCAAGGGCTTTGGTACCTTTTTCCTCACATGAGATCCTTGGGCTAAAAAGAGTAGGTTGCTACTAAAAAACGCTTATGTTATTTTTGAATTGGGACTATTAAACACTGGCTGAAGAAAAGAGCATTCCTCATTCTTTTAGCACCTTAGCTAAATAGCTACTAAAATCTTTGTACTGTGCCCCTAGACTTCAAAATCCTAACAATCCAAGCCAGAGAGGATCCAAATGCAAGAATTTTATTATATTCCCTTCTCACTACCGCATTTGACTAGTCTAAAAATAAATAAATTTTAAAAAATAAGATAAAAGAATTTTATTACAAAAGAATCAGCCATTGATATCTTATCCTGTGGTACAATTACAGTCAGTTTAGTTCTGAGATACACAGCACTAATCGTCCCTAAGACATCCAAGGCCCTACAACAGCTAATGAAGCTGCCACGCAAATAGTATTTCCATAGTCACTGCCAAGCAGGCAGTGCTAGGGGAGAGGGTGGGGGTGGGATGAACAATGTGGACAGCACCACTGCTATCTATTCTTCTGACCATCCCAGAACCTCTTTCAGCAATCCAGGGCATACAACAATTTCCTGAGGTCACATGTGGAAGCTGGGCAGACTTCAAATCAGTACACAGTTGTCCACCCAAATTCCAGAGCTTCTCAAATCACCAGCCTGCTAGACCATAAACTTTATGAAAACAGAAACAGTGTCAGTCTCCTTGAAAACTAGGTTCCTAGTACCTAGTTCAGTTTCTGGCACATAGCTAAGTACTCAAGAAATATTTGTTGACTGAATATGTAAATGAACTTCCACTAAGAGAAAAGTTCCTGGAGAAAATGCTGTTTTGGAGTCTTTCCAGTACAAATGATTCCCTCCTTGACCCACCAAAAGGACTCAAAATCATGGCCATGTCTAACGTGATATGTCTAAACAATCAGTTTAACATCACATAAAAGTGATAAAGTACAAGGTGAAAAATGACTAGTCAGTCATAATTACACCTACGATCCTTATCTCCTTGGGGAAGAATACTTAACACATTAACTGCCATGTGAGTTGTATTTAAGCTAGTTTTGAGCCTGGGGTCTCACGATGCCTAAGTAACTGCAGTTGGTTTGTAAAAATCTTCCTTCTTGATGTTCTTATTGTTACAATTAATATTGACAATTTAATTGCATATAACTCATGCAGAGAAAACAATAAAAATAACAAATTTTTCATTAAATTAGAAAGGATTGTTTTGTTTTCAAAATTTTTATTCTCTTTTCATAATAAAACACTATTGCCTCAGGAAAAAATTATTTTTTCTAGTGTGGCAATTTATGTGTTAATCTAATATTCTCCAGGATTATAAAGACTCAAATGGGTTGACATTAACCTCTGCCTAGCAAAAGCTGATTCATCCGTAAACAACCATCCAAACAGAACTATTTTACTGAAACCAAAGTTGACAGGGATGAACAGACCATTGGCTCCCAAAAGTCAAGGGGGCCAAGGCACCTCAGAGAGTCTTCACAGAATCCCAAGAATATGGTAAATGGGGCACCCTGACTCACCACCCCTTTGACTTGCCCAAGAAATAACAGTGCAGAGACAAAATCAAACCAATGCCGGAACAGGAGTAAATCACAGGCTCTCTTTACTAGACGTTTCAAACTTTTTTGACCATGAGTGACAGAAAGAAATACAATTTATACTGCAACCCAGAACATATACATTTCAAACTGAAACACAAGTTTCACAACACAATACACTGATACTTTCTATTCTATTCCTTTTTTCCCCCTTAATGGTGGTTTCTTGTACCAGAAAGCAAGGAAGTGCTCAAATGGGTCATGTCAAATGAACAAAGGAACCAGTTTGAAGGGAATCTCACTGGCCAAACTTGGAACAATCTGAGAACCAAAACAGTAATGACTGTAATTAATTGTAAAACACTGAATAATTAAATATTCACAAGTCTTAAAAAAAGGGAGCAGGGAACCCACATTTGCCACCACTAATGTCATTATTAACACTAACTTCTTACTCTGAAAATGGACAATTAAAGGGAAAGAATTAAGCATTTATCCTGACTTTTTAGGAGAAACTGTGGTTTATCTTCCAGTTTATGAGGGAAAGCAGCTCTTTACAGAGAATGCCAGCTAATAAATGTAGAAAGAATGACAGAACTACAAAAATATCATTCTGTGACCCTCAGTGAAATAAATGATTCAGGCAAAGATTGATCAGTGGATGACTATTAGGTAAAAGGATATTAGAGAACAGGATAGTCACAAGGTGCCAAATTATTACTTCATGGATTACTTAACTAATTACAAAGAGAAAAATTACATTATCTTACAATGAGGAGATATGGCAGTCACCACCAGAAGCAAGTAACAAAACTTAACATCACCAGTTGCAGGACAACCTGTGCCTCCTGAGCCTCCTGCGGTGATATGAAGAACACAGTATCATCTATGAAGTATTCTCGCCAAAAATATTTAACCTGAATCTAACAAAGACTTTAATCCTAACTTCTAGTATATAGAAAATATATGGGATACAGGAACAAGTTAAATGGTACCACAAGGACACCAAAAAACCCAGAATGCAGAACACTCTAAATGACCTGATCTACTCAAAAAGTCAATACCAAGAAAAAAAAAGAGGTACAGAAAATTGTATTAGATTTAAAAAGTCCAAAGAGAGTTAACCACCTAATGAAATGAGAATTTTGCTTGAATTTTGGTTTGTAAAACTAACTATAGCTATAAAAGATAGTTTGGGGCCAGGCATGATAGCTCGAGCCTGTAGTCTCACCTACTTGGGAGGCTGAGGCAAGAGAATCGCTTGAGCTCAGGAGTTTGAGTCCAGCCTAGATAATATAGCAGACTCCATCTCTAAAGAAATATTTTTTTGTTTTTTTGACACAGAGTCTTGCTCTGTTGCCCGGGCTAGAGTGCTGTGGCGTCAGCCTAGCTCACAGCAACCTTAAACTCCTGGGCTCCAGCAATCCTACTGCCTCAGCCTCCCGAGTAGGGGGGACTACAGGCATGAGCCACCATGCCCGGCTAATTTTTTCTATATATTTTTAGCTGTCCAATTAATTTCTTTCTATTTTTGGTAGAGACGGGGTCTTGCTCTTGCTCAGGCTGGTGTCGAACTCCTGAGCTCAAACAATCCGCCCGCCTCGGCCTCCCAGAGTGCTAGGATTACAGGCGTGAGCCACCGCGCCCGGCCATCTTTCACCTTCTTGATTACATTTATTCCTAGGTAATTAGTTTTTTTGTAGCTATTGTAAATGGAATTGTTTTCTTGATTTCTTTTTCAGATAGTTCATTGTTAGCGTATAGAAATACTACTGATTTTTGTATGTTGTCTATCATGCAGCTTTACCGAGTTCATTTATTAGTTCTAACAGTTTTTCAATGAAGTCATTAGGATTTTCCATATATAAGATCATGTCATCTGCAAGCAGAGACAATTCAACTTCTTCCTTTCCAATTTGTATGCCTTTTGCTTCTTTTTCTTATTTATTCCTACTTATTCTGGCTAGGACTTCCCATACTATGTTGAATGGAAGTTTTCAGAGTGGGCATCCTTGTCTTGTTCCTGAGCTTCGAGGAAAAGCTTTTAACTTTTCACTGTTGAGTATAATTTTAGCTATGGGCTTTCAATATATGACCTTTATTGTGTTCAGATACATTCTTCCTATACCTAATTTGTGGAGAGTTTTTATTCTGAAAGGCTGTTAAATTTTGTCAAATGCTTGTTTCTGCATCTAATGAGATGATCTCATGGTTTTTGCCCTTTATTCTGTTAATGTGGAATATCACATTTCTTGATTTGTATATGTTGAATCATCCTTGCACCCCAGGGAAAACGCCCACTTGATCATGATGAATGATGTTTTTAATGTGCTCCTGAATTCAGTTTGCTTATATTTTGTCGAGTACTTTTGCACCTATGTTCATCAGGGATATTCGGCTCTATAGTTTCCTTTTCTTGTAGTGTTCTTATTTGGCTCTAGTGTCTTTGTCTTGTCTCATACAGTGAGTTTGGAAGTATTTTCTCCTCTTCAATTTTTTGGAAGAGTTTGAGAAGGACTGATATTAGTTCTTTAAATGTTTGGTAGAATTCAACTATGAAGCCATCAGGTCCTGGGCTTTTCTTGGATGGGAGACATCGTACTACTGATTCAATCTCCTTACTTGTTACTGGTCTGTTTGGATTTTCTATTTCTTTGTGATTCAATCTTGGTAGGTTGTGTGTTTTTAGGAATTTATCCATTTCTGGTAGGTTTTCCAATGTATTGGCGTGTAATTGTTTATAGTAGTCTCTCATGATCTTTGCACTTCTGTGGTTTCAGTTGTAATGTCTCCTCTTCCCCTTTTCTGATTTGAGTTCTCTCTCTTTTTTCTTAGTTAGCCCACCTAAAGATTTGTTGATTTTGTTTGTCTTTTTTAAAAACCAGCTCTTAGTTTCGTTGATCTTTTCTATTGTCTTTCTAGTCTCTAGTTCATATATTTCTGCTCTGATCTTTATTATTTCCTTCCTTCTAGTAACTTTGGGCTTAATTTGTTTTTGTTTTTCTAGTTCCTTGAGGTTCAATATTAGGTTATTTGAGATCTTTCTTCTTTTTTGATATAGGCAATTATTGCTATAAAGTTTCCTCTTACAACTGCTTTTACTGCATCCCAGAAGTTCTGATACATTGTTTCCATTTTCATTTGCCTCAAGATATTTTTTAATTTCTTCCCTGCCTCATTGGTTGTTCGGGAGCATGTTGTTTAATTTGCACATACTGTGAATTTTCTGAAATTCTTCCTGTTATTGATTTATAGTTTCATATCATCATGGTTAGAAAAGATATTTGATATGATTCTAGTCTTCTTAAATATATTAAGGTTTATTTTGCGGCCTAAAGTATGATCTATCATATTTAGAATGTTCTGTGTGTGCTTGAGAAGAATGTGTTTTCTGCTGCTTTTGGGTGGAATGATCTGTATATGTCTGCTATGTGGGAGTTTTTAAATAAAAATATGAAGAAACCTGCAATAGATTAAAGCACATCAAAAATAATGCTAATATGATACTAAATAGATTGGAATTAATAATGACAGCAAGGCCGGGCGCGGTGGCTCAAGCCTGTAATCCTACCACTCTGGGAGGCTGAGGCAGGTGGATCACTCAAGGTCAGGAGTTCGAGACCAGCCGGAGCAAAAGCGAGACCCCATCTCTACTAAAAAATAGAAAGAAATTATGTGAACAAAAAAATATATATATAGAAAAAATTAGCCGGGCATGGTGGCACATGCCTCTAGTCCCAGCTACTCGAGAGGCCGAGGCAGAAGGATCGCTTGAGCCCAGGAGTTTGAGGTTGCTGTGAGCTAGGCTGACGCCATGGCACTCACTCTAGCCTGGGCAACAAAGCGAGACTCTGTCTCAAAAAACAAACAAACAAACAAACAAAAATAATGACAGCAATAATTGGTCATAGTTGAAGGATGTGAGGGGATTTATATGTCATTTTAAAAATGGGTAAATGGAAAGGGAGAATCAAGCACTTATCTTGCCTTTCCTACCACAGCTGTATATTTGAGTAACCAAATACTAGACGAGAGGAAATTTCTTTTTAGAGAAGCGTCCCAGCTAATACATGAAAAAGGAATGTTAAAATTGGAATTTGACCATTTTTTCAGCCCCTGATGAATTAATGAATGTAGACATTGAACGTCAATGGTTGTTCACAACAAATGCAGAGAAAGCAAGACATTCTGTTTTTCCAGATGGAAGTACACAGCACCACCTGTGAAGCTGTCTCGTGACAAAATCAAACTTGAATCTGATGAAGTCTCTAGGCCTGACTACTGGTCTCCAAGAAACACAGAGGACAGCAACACGTTCAACCAGACTGCAGGAATTCAATCGGCAAAGTCCAGACTGGGGCAAATAAACTGTCTCAAGGAAGAAACAGGGAGATCGAGGGACTGACAAACTCAAAGAGACCTGGGAAGTCATATCAAGGAAACTTATTTTTGAATGCTCATCTTTATAATGCTAAAAAACATTCATGAGACAATTCAAAATTGAAAATTGACCAGTGACTGGTTATGTGATATTAAGGGAATGTTGTTAATACTTTTAGGTGTCATAATGGTGTCGTGATATTCAAAAGAGCCCTTCTCTTCTAGAGAGAAACACGGTTTCCAGGGAGACAGGCCGGTAGGGCAGCCTCCCAGTGACAGGGAGATGCTGTGCTTGGCAGGCCTGTCAGGACTGCTGCGAATGGGGGAGGAGGAACCCTTCAAAGAAAAGGTGGCAAACACTGTGAAGTTGTCAACGCCGCAATGCTCTGATATTTTTCTACCAATTTACCTAAAGGTCCAACTTCAGTGGTCGAGTGATGTGATTCTCACGATGCAGCCAGCCGAGGTTCCATAGCAGCTTGTCTGTTGCGCGATCACATTGCCCACCTGCCTTCTCGCGCTTCAGCCAGCTCCACGTTGTAAGATTCTGCTACTTGTTACTGCTATTTTAGTGCAGGGTGGTCTTAGCCCGTTCAGGCTGGTATATCAGCATACCAGAGGTTGGGTGGTTTACAAATAACAGAAATGTATTTCTCACAGTTCTAGAGTCTGAGAAGTCCAAGATCAAGGCACCTGCATGTCTGATGCGGGCCCCTTCCTCACGGCCCCACCTTCTCGCTGTGCCCTCACGTGGAGGAAGGTGCAGGCAGCTCCCTGGGGCCTCTTTCACAAGGGCACTGACCCCACTCAGGAGGGCTCCACCGCAGGACCCCATCACCTCCAGAAGGCCCCACCTCTTAATATCCTCACCTTGGGGGTTAGGATTTCTACATATATCTTGGAAGTGATTTTAGGAAGCAAGAACAAAAGAGGATTTCCACATATGAATTGAGGGAAATAGAAACATTCACAGCATGGGAGGGTTATTTGAATTGCAGACACCAGAAACCTTATTCAAACTAGATTAGTCAAAAGAGAGAATTCCCCAGCTCACATAACTGGGGAATGAAGGCGGTCATTTACACAATAACTGAAACCAGAGATCAAACTTATCAGGATTCCAGCTGTCCCTTGTCCCTCCTCTCCCGTTGCCAATAAGCTTTCTCCTTATGACAAAGAAAGCCCTACAGTTCCCAAAAAGGCATTCAGATGTCTGCGCGGTATTCCTTGTATGGGATTACTGTTCTTAATCTAACCAATACTCTAGTAATGAATATTTGCCTTGTTTCCAATCTTCCAATATCTTATGTGATTCTGTGATGAAAATTCTTGCAAGTGTGGCCAGTAGCAAATGCTCTTTTCCAGATAAGTTCCTAGGAGTGGAAATACCGAGTCCAAGTTTGTGCTCCAGTCTCCACGCCACACCGATTTCCCTCCTTCTCCAGCTTCAGTCGCAAGGTCCAGCAAGTCAGTCACTCTCTTGTTGTTGCCCTGCACCCATTACCCCTTCAGCCTTTGACCACATGTGTTGGCAGAACCCAGTCCTGGGTGCATCCATCTGTGCATCCTGCCTACTTCTGGTAGGTAAGTTCTGTGCAGAAAAGCCCACAGCAGGGTAACCCCATCTGCTCGCAACTCCTGATCACCGACATCAGCCAAATCATCTGCCCTCAAATCCTCCTCCTATCCTCAGGTTGACACATTTTCCGTCTCTCCACAAAGATGTTAAGAATTCTCGAGTCTCTTCTCCTACCTCTGAATGGTGGTCACGGGGGCTGGGTGGGGATTGGGCGGTTGTTGTTTAATGGGTTTGGAGTTTCAGTTTTGCAAAATGAAAAGAGTCCTGGAGATTGGATGCGCAATAATGTGAACATGCTTAACACCACTGAACTGTTCCACTTACAAGTGGTTAAGATGGGAAACTTTATGTGAGGTGTATGTTACTGCAACTGGGAAGGAATGAGAATGAACATAAACCAGAGAAGCCGTATCCTTGTTATGACCCAGTCTCCTAGTGCGCATAGCATCAGATCCCCTGTTCTCTGCTGGTCAGAGAAGCCACAGGTGTGCCCAGAGTCAGGGGTCTGGGGTGAGGCAAGGTTCTGGAAGAGCATGTGGAACTGACCACATCGCAGAGGCCATTTGCGGAAAACACAGGCTTCCGTATTTACCTTCCTAATCTCCATTGCCTCCGCTGCCACAAGCCCCACGTCTCCCCAGTCTGGCTTTTGGTTTTTAACTCCTCTTGTTAAAGTCATAAATGATTGGTGTGTTGATAAATCACATAGATTTGTTTTCTTTTGTTTTCATGTATGTTTTAATTAGAAATGTTCAAACGCATTAAAAACTGAGAAAATAGTGTAATGAACCTCCATTGCCCAACTTCAACAATGATCAATATTTGCAAATCTTACTTGCCCCTCCACCTGCTGCCATTGGATAATTTTATAGAAATCTCATCTTTCCTGCCCCCCAGCAGCACTGGACAGAGCTGACCGCTCTCTTCCTCTTGAAATACCGGCTTCCTTCAGCTCTCACGGCACGGCTGTCTCATGGCTTTCTGCAACCTTGTCCTCCCTGAAACTCTACATGTGAGCGGACCCCAGCATTGGCATCGGTGTTGTTCTCACTCACCTGTCTCATGTGTGCCTTTAATGTCAGTTTCCACCCAGTGCGGGGGACTCATGGGGCAGAGGCTGCCAGCTGACATCACCTTCTGTAGGGTCCCCGACTTCTTGCTGGGCGTTAGGCTGCTGAGATAAAGGCCACATTTTCTAGCCATTTTTGCAGCTGAGAGCACGAGGTGGCAAAATTCTGGTCCTTGGACAATCCCTCGCACTCTTGCTTTCCAAGCTGGGCCCAGCAGAATGGCTCTTGCAGAGAAGGGCGAGAAGAAGAAGGGCCGTTCTGCCAGCGACGAGGTGGTGCTCGAGAACACAGCCCAGCATCCACGGGCGCTCCGCTCCGTGCAGTGGGCTTCAAGGAGGGCGCCCCTCGGGCACTCAGAAAGATCAGGAAATTCGCCACGAAGGAGATGGGGACTGCAGATGTGTGCGTGGACACCAGACGCAACAGAGCTGTCTGGGCCAACGGAATGAGGAGTGTCCCGTACCATATCCAGGTGCTGTTGTCCAGAACATACAGTTGGATGAAGATTTACCAAACACGCTCTATGCCCTGGTTATCTACGGACCTGTTACCATTTTCAAAAATCTATAGTCAGTGTGGATGAGAACCAGCCACTGATTGTCAGATATGTCAAATAAAGTTATAAATCCACAAAAAAAAAAAAAAAAAAATCTGGTCACTGGGAAGTGAGAGGCAGGGACAAGAGCGAACTCTGGTGCCTTCACACAGGAGCACGGCCTCCCCGCCCCGCCACACCCTTCCGGGGGCCCGTGGGCCGGAGCTGCAACCTGCACCGCCACAAGGTAGAGCCACCTGGCCCTCGGCCGCCCCATGGAGCGGGGCCCCCGGAACTTCGCAGACTTCCGCATGGAGGAGAAAGGAACTTTGGTCCTATGGTACCCCTCTCCCTTGAGTCCATGAAAGGAGTCAAATTTACATCCTGTCATATTTCATCACTGCTAAGATGCAGTTTCCCACATTTTAATTTATCTAAAATGGGAGTTCTGCAACCAGTGGGCTGCCACAGTTTAATCGGCAGTGCTCTTCTTGGTGGCATGTAAACAGTGGTGCTGCTGCTTCTTGGTGGCATCTTAGGTAAGACGTGATGCAGGCTCAGAACTCTGCTTGTGTGTCCTCAGCCAGCCTGTCCTCAGAGCCCAGCTCCCACCCACAGGCCCGCCCGGCTCATCACAACGACCGCCTTTGGCCTCGGAAGGGTGTGAGGGGAGGGGAGGCCGTGCTCCTCTGTGAAGGCACCAGAGTTCGCTCTTGTCCCTGCCTCTCACTTCCCAGTGACCAGATTATTATTATTTTTTTGAGGTTTTATAATTTTATTTGACATATCTGACAATCAGTGGTTAGTTTTCATCCACAATTGTCTACCTGTCGTTTCTGTTTGGATGTCTCAAAAGCAATAAACTCAAGATGTCCGTGATGGCCCCACCCACCCAGCAAAACCGGTCCTCTGCCTAGTTCCCTGTCCCAGAAAATAGAAATCACCATTGCCCACCAGGGACATGAGCTGGAGGCCTAAAAAGGTGGCCCTTAAGACCACTTCACCCTACCCCATATCCAGCCTCTCACTGTTATTTTGCCTCCCAGATTTCTCCATTTCTGCTGCCTAACACAAATTGCCGTCGTTGCTTTCTTAATTCCGGAAGCACCCTCCCAATCGACCCCCTTCTTCCTTTCTAGACCTACCCCAAGCCATTCGCCACGCCAGAGCTGGAGGGGTCTTCTGCAAACCCTTGTCTCTTCCTGCCATTTCCTTACCAAAAGTCCTCCCTCTGCTCTCAGGATACTGTCCCGACTCCTTAACTTGGCTCTCAAAAGCTTTGACTTATTGCCCCTTTAGCACGCATGGGGCCCAAAGTAAGGGTGCGAACTGGGGTTCCCAGGTCTATGCCCTTCCCTTCCTTTTCTTCCTCACCTTGGTCCCATCCTGCAGGGGACTTTGCATGCTTTTGGAGTGTGTAACACTTCAAACTCTGTCACACCCTCAACCACAAACAGCTGCCTTTTGGTCACCCCTGGGGCCCAGAGTGTATATAGCAGGGCTCTGTCTGCCCTTGGCAGGGTGGCCCTAGGGGAGAGGACTCCTCAAGCACTGAGAGCCGGCTGGGGCTGTCAGGGCAGAAGATTCCAGGGTCCAGAGTCTCTGAAGCATAGTCTAGAAAGGACACAGAATCTAGATGGGCATATCCACTTGGCACTGAAGATTCTGTGTCCTGGAGAGGAGGGTGATAAGAAGAGAGCCCCACTGAGGTTTCTAGGGTGCAGGGGCCCCAGCTGCACAGTCCCGAGGCAGTGCGGCACCGGACGACAGGGCACCTGGTCCATCAGCAGGGCCCAGCGGCTCCTCCCCATGACAGCATTGCCCCCCACACAATGATCCTTTACTTTCCAGTTTCCCTTCAGGGGCCCTGCCCATCTCAGGGCTTCTGCACATACAGTCCGCTCTCTGTAGAACAACCTTCCACGTGGTCCACTCTTTCCTCAACTATTCAGTAAACACATGAAGGTATGAACGACAACCACGGAAAATATTGCCAGTTCCCAGTAGGAAAGTCAGATCACCTGTGTATGGGAGCAGAGGTGTAAGTTGGCCCAACTTTGAATAGTTGGCTCCATATCGAAATTTAAGACTCATTTGTTCACTAGACAAATCTCTATGGGGTTAAACATCCTCTAGGTAAAGTATCTGAGGATAAACACACTTTCTCCAGGATAATCAAGGTCTCGGGGCACTTATTCTTAGGGTACCGTGTACTTTCTATAGCCCTGAATACAGTGGTAACTCATCCTCAGTGAATTATAACCTTTGCTTTCCCTATAAAACGTAGCTTCCAAGTGGGCAGACAGTGTGGCTGCTTGTTCGCAAGTTGTCCCCAACTGCTCAGAGCACTGTCTTGCACACACTGAGCACCCAATTAATATTTGCTGAATGAACAAATGAATGTTATTTTCTGAGACACAGAGCCAACCTATCTTCCCAAAAGGTTGGACAAATTTATGACCACCCATGCCCAAGTAGGCTAATTTTTCTACTGGGAATTGGCAATCTTTTAAAATTTTTATTATTTATATCTTTTATACATTTATTGCATTTCATCCTTTTATGAATTGTTCATGTCATTTTCTCAGATTTCTATTGGGGTAGAAATCTTGTATTAATTTCTAAAGAACTCTTTGGCCCAAATGAGATACCAATGCTTTGTCTGACAGGTAGACTATGAATTCTTTTACCCTAATTTGTTATTAACCTCTTAGTTTTTTATTTTATCTTTTTTGACACTTTTTAAATGTAAAAATCAATATAAATTGCATATATGCATATATATTTATTTCTTACACAAAAGAGATCATTTTTTTTGTTTGTTTTTTTTTTTTTTGAGACAGAGTCTCACTTTGTTGCCCTGGCTAGAGTGAGTGCCGTGGCATCATC
>CAUYSK010052630.1:0-45700 GCA_963575035.1 Avahi laniger
CCCCCCCCACGCCCGACCCCCTCTCTCAGACTGACCTTCGAGCGACGCCTGATTCACTCTCTCAGACTCACCTTAGCGGGAGTCCTGACGCCGGCTCTCAGACTGACCATAGCGGGAGTCCTGACCCTGACTCTCAGTCTGACCAGAGTGGGAGTCCTGATGCTGTCTGTCAGACTGACCATAGTGGGAGTCCTGACCCTGTCTCTCAGACTGACCAGAGTGGGAGTCCTGCCTTTCTTCCTCATGCCTCTGCCTGTGTTGCCTGCCTGTGTTTCCTGGAAACTTATGGTCTTGTGTTCCTTCCTGCCCCCTTTCTTGCCAGGAAGTTCTATCTCCACATGGTTTATTGTCTAGCTTATGATGGCAGGCTTGGACCAATTGGAACACCAACAAGAGATACTCATGAAAATCAACATGTCCATTTCTGTCTCTGTCTAAAAGGCTCATGATGGTTTCCACAGACTCTGGGTCATTTGGTCTCTGTGAGAAGATAAAACAAAGAGCAAAATCAGATGTTGTCCCGTGGATACTAAGATGTGTATCAGTGTTCATGCCCCAGTCCATTCACTCCTGCATGGGCATTCCTTGGTTGAGAAACCATTAATCTGGAATGGCTTGGGCTTTGTTCTAGTTTTTGATCAACTGGTTTTCAGAATCCCCTCCCTTGCTGGACCACTGGGTGCATTACCACAGGGAGTAGATACTCTAATTTAAAATAAACTCCATTAATAATTAATTTGAGTCATTCGAGAAAGTTATTCCTTCTCATCACAGGCTATATTCTAATTGTTTGCCTGCTTTTTTCTCACCACACTGTGAGGTCCTGGAAAGAGGGGAAGCTGATTTTATTCATGTGTGTGTCCCCAATGCCTAGGACGGTATTGGCATGGAGTAGGTGCTCAATGACTCTTTATTGACTAATTGATTGAATGATTGAATAATGAGAATATGTGGACAGCACTAAAATATAGGAATTCAGATATGAATCTTTGGTTTTCTTCTGAGAAATTATTTCCTGTTACTTTGAAGTTGTAGTCCATCCTGTTCAAACTCAGATACAAGGAGGGGTGTGTGTGTGTGTGTGTGTGTGTGTGTGTGTGTGTGTGTGTATGTGTGTATGCTGGGAGAGAACTATTAAGGAATTGCCTGAAATTCTTTTTGTTATAGGGTGAAGCATGAATAAATAAAACAAAGCATCAAACTCTGGATGCTAGTGTCAGAATCATTCACGCTTGACTCTATGAGGCCAAGTGTGTATGTATCTTACCCGGAGGATGTCTCCAAACTCAGCTAAGAGCAGCTGTTTCAACTCCTCCTTGCACAGTGAGGCACAGTCCCCATTCTCTTTGGCATATTTCTGGAACACCTCGATCACATTGAGTATGCTGTTCAGAAGTTGAGGCATTTTGGCAAATACAGGTAAACCTAAAAGAAGAAACAAGACTTTATCTGTGTTTAGGATAAAGACCAGGACACAGCATTTCCAGGGGAAAAGTGGCTGCTGTTAGTCTGGAAAAGAATCTTAAGAAATAAACATCTTAGCTCTTTCTTAGCTATACCCCGCCCTTGCTGTGACTCAGAGTCAGGCTCCAAATATCATGTGTTATAGTGGGAGATGGATGCAAATTGTGTTTCTTCTGCTAGAAAAAGAGGAAATTTCTTAAAAAACAAAAAAATGTATGGTAAGCATTTTACATATCCCACCCTCTACTCAAGGTGGGACTTGCTTGATTGAAACTCTCAGAACAAAAAGTAAGGGAGGTCAGAAAGCCCATAGAGGCAGGGCCAGAAGCCAGCATAGTAGGGCATAATTTTCCACCAACAACTAGCACACTTGAGGAGATATTAAATAGATCCTACAGTTTTCTAATGAGGCTTCCTCAAGTAAGAAAGCATGCTAAAAGTCTTTTTCCATGGTTTAAAGAAGCTTTCTGGGAGGCTAAATTCCAACAAGTGCTTCTGGTCTGGATGGTCATTTTGGGACATGCTTATAAAATGAAAACAATGAATACAAAAGCTCCTGAGGACAAAAATAGCAAATGAATACACAGCGAAATTAACTGCACAGATGATAGGAAGTATATGTTATCATTTGGGGCCATAGCGGCCTTGTTGGAGGCTTAGGTCTTTTGGGATCTGGATCTCTATATTTTTTCTCATGATACGAAAACTCTAGTTACCGGATTTATAGGCCTGCAAACCAAAGCCCTAACTGCAGATCACACTGGACTACTAAAAACATACAGTGATGTCTATAAAGATAAGTAGCAAATAATAGATTGCCTGGAACAAGGTGAATCCTTTGTGACAATTCATTGCAATGACACTTGAGTATTTCTGGGCTCCATGGTCCAGGGCCTTGGCTCTGATGAGCTCTAAACTCTTGGGTCTTGTCTAACTTTCACAAAAAGAAAATGCCCCTCTATGGGAGACAAAACTATTCACCAATAGTCCTAGCCTTCAATTCTGGAATAGATAGGACACGTTGACACAATGGCACATGCATTTTCCAGGCACAGTGGTAGGCCACCCCAGCTATCATCATATTCTTAGATAAAGGCAGGAAAAGGAAGTAGAAAGGTACCCAAGGCTGTCACCCACAGGGAGAAGTCTCAGACCTCCCCAGCCCAACACATTACAGCTGCTCTCAAGAGCCTCACAAATGCTGCCATTTCTCCCCCGTGTGTGTCTTACCTGCTTGAGGAGGATGCACTGAAGATTTGGAAGACAGAGAGGATACTGGAGACCTGAAAACCCATCCTATTTATAGGGGGTTTAATTGTCCTACTAGGCCATCCCAGGAGACACCCATTCTGTGGCTGAGCCTGAATCACTCTGGGCCCAGCCCAGCACAGCCCAGTTCAGCCCAGCTCAGCCTTGCTTGACCTCTCCCTCTGCAAACCGTTTGGTTGATTTACTTCCCCCATTTGCTCATGAACCTGTTTGTCATTAGAGTAGGTGACACTGCTCAAGTCCCAGCCCCATTTAATTAAGGGAGTGTGTATGTGTTTATGTGTACATGCTTTGGGGGTCCCAAAAGACAGAAGTGTTGACTGAGGTCATCCTTAATATATGTCACTTGCCAATACTAATAGAGGGCAATAGTCAACTCATACTGAAGAAGGGTATCTGTATGGTCACATTACAAAAAAATCTATCAAAGTTGGGAATAGAAAGTCTACGTATTTGGCCAGAATATAGTTCCTGGAAGAGATTTGTCTTAGCCTAATCTCTTGCTTATGTAGGCAGATATTTGTATATTTTGACCTATTTTGAATTGCTATTATTATTATTTTTAATTTAGCAGCTCCATGAACTAGTGGGAGAAGTATATACATGATTGGTTTTGGGAGTGTGGGGGTGCTGATGGTCAAACTGCCACCACTTGAGTCTTTTAAGTCTTACTAAAAAATTGGAGTTGAGAGACAATGTGGAAGTTTGTGATATCTGTGAGACAGAGGTGCTGTCAGAGACCTGGACCTCCATTTATTTCCCATCTCCATACCCGTGAACTGCCAGCACGGTGTCTTAAGCATAGGAGATTCTTAGGAAATGTTTTTGGGATAAGTGAATTATTAGATTATGGAAACATGGGAGAATCTGTGTAAAGCGCAAAAAAATTCTGGACTGACCTATATTTCTACTTTTGTCTCACATCTAGATCCTTGGTTGGACCTTTTCCTATATATTCATCTACCAATCAGTTATTAGTAATGATACTTGTTATTATATACGATGTGTTCAGGATTGTGCCAGGGAATCATGAAAGTACAGAAATATTTTAGTTCAGTTCGATCAAAGAAGTTTCACATAGAAAAAGATTTTGAACACCAAGGGTAGGACATGTTAAGTGCTGAGTTTTAGAAAACCTAGGTGCATGTGGGGCCCTCATGAGCTGGGCCTGTGATTCCCTTAGGAGGTGCAATTTGTGTTGTTCCTCAAAGGATTCAGGTGGGCAGAGAAGAAAGCCAAGGAATTTTGAGTGGGGAGAAGGGAAGGATCAAAGGCACTAAAATGAAAATTTATATGTTGTGTTTGTATTAGAGTGAGCTGGTAAGTCTGGCTGGAACAGAGGGCATACAGAAAAATAATCTGAGAAAATTTTGGAACTGAAAGCGAAATCTTGTCTTAGGCTTTTAATTTTACAGATGAGGAAACTGAGATTCATCTGGATTGAGTGACTTGCCACAGGTTGTGCAGGGCTATGACCAAAGCCAGACCTAGCATACTTGCTTCCTTTCCCTGAACCAATATGGTTTCTTATATTAATATATTCTCTGAGGCAGATTTGGGGCCTACTTTAGGGTTTATTTTAATGAGAAATGGGAAGCAAGGATCATTTTAGTCAGGAAAATGACATGATCAAAGCATTGTTTGGTGGAAGATTTTAATCAGACTGCAGTAGGTGGTCAGCCATCTCAGTTTGTCTGGGACTAAGGGATTTCCCAGGACATGAGCCTCTCAGTGCTAAATCTGGGATGGTTCTGGGCAACCTGGGATAAGATAATCACTCTAGACAGTAGTGTGTGGGATGAATTGGAAAGAGGAATATCTGAGCAGGGAGACCAGTTAGGAGTCTATTGTATGGCCCAGGTGAGAAGTAACAAGGGCTTTGACCTGGGTGCAGCAGTACAAAACTATTGGCAGTAGATGGATAATAGCAGTGAAGAAAGGATGAGGTTTTGGGAGAGATTAGATATGAAGCAGGGGATGTGGAAACGTCAGGAGAGACTCCAAGTCTTTAAGTTTAGATAACTAAAAGAACTATAGTATGCTGAAGGAATGTAACTTCTGAAGGAGGACTGATGCGGTCTAAGATTCAGTGCCCCTACTGGCGTTCCACAGTGTCTCTGCCTTTTGTAGTCTTGTTATCCTCCCTCCAGCTTGCATCCTTGGCTGTTTGGGGTCTCCCAACACTGGTCAGGACTTTCTTAAGTCTATTTATAAATCCTGAGGGCTGGACCACACTAAGATTCTCTTTCTGCTTTTGCATCTCTCTTTAGTGCTCTTCAATTATGTCTCTTCTCACCTGTTAGAATCAAAGACCTAGAGTAGGTTTGGTTGACCCTAGAGACAAATAAGGGGGCTGGAGGTGAGATGGGTAGGGGGTAAAGAAAACAGCCATCATGATAGAGAACAGCAATGCTGTGGCCCTTTTCTCTTGGCACGTTCCAGGGCTCCCTAGCAACTGTTTGGTTGGTTAGATGGGCAGTTCTCTCTGCCTGATGCTGCAGTGGAGGGAAAGATTATGTTCTTAATAGTAGGATCTGCTATGTATGTGTTCATGTAACACTTACTAATTCCTATAGGATGGGCAGAGAATGATGTTGATTAGTCAATCTGTTCATCAATAGGCATTTGTGAACATACAGAGAGCCCTTTTGTAGACATTGAGACAAAAGCTAGTCCTTTGTCCTTAAAGACCTTTCATTCTCACTGGGATACATGGGATCCTTAAATTGCTTCACAAGTATTATTGTGATTAACAGAGTAGAGAGAGGTTGATTAGAGGGAAGAAGGGGAGGCTGCAGGGGCTAACAATAAGATACATTTAAGGAATAATGGAATCTGCTGGATAATTTTGGGCAGAGCACCTAACATTCTGGCCTTGAGTTTATCTGTAAAAAGAGAGGACTGGAGCTTTCTTTTGGCATTAACATTCTAAGATTCTGTGATTCCAATCTTAGGATCAGCAGTGGCTGACTTTAACTTTACTCTATTTTAACTTCGCTCTATTCACAGATTTGACAAAGGCCTCATAACTTTGTCCTTCCCAATCTTCCTCTATGGAAAATGAGGAAGGCAATTATGGGTCTTCTTTTACTGTGTTGGCATTTGTAAATTGCATGAGGGCCTACACTATTTTTGTTCATTGTTTTCCAATGTGTTTTGCTGCTTTTAATGCAGTTATATTGGATGTGTGACGTACATGTTGGTCTCAAAGGCAACGTATTTTTAAGCTACAATTTATTGAGGTCTTATTGTGTGCTATATGTTAAGCATTTGATATATGTTATCTTGTTTAATTCCCACAACAACCCCACGAGGTAAGGAATGTTCTTCATTTCTCAAACAAGGAAAGTAAGGCTCAGAGAAGGATAAATAACTTGCACAAGGTCACACAGCATGCAACTGGCTGAGCTGAGGTTCAAACCCATGACTTCCTGATTGTAAAGCATTGTTTGCAACCCCTGTTATACTGCCTCTTTTGGAATAGGACTGGTGATTGCCCACTGTCCAGTGAGAGAAATAGCTTTCCACATAGACCAAAGTGAGTAAGAACAAAGTAACTTCCTTATGACATACTATGAAAGAATCCAACCTTGAAATGAGAATCTCCTGACCACTTAACCAGTCAAATATTTATTATTTTCCTATGCTTCTCCAGAACCCAAATAGTTCCAGTACTGAAGGAGCCAATAAGCTCTGTCTTCAGAGATATGACAGTTGCTTATACTTAGGAAAAAAAAAAACTTAGATAGAAAAACTGCCCTTCTGTCTTCACAATTGACAGCTCTGGGAATTGGTTTGGAATGAGATTGGAGAAATTCCACTTGTTGTGCATTCTCTGCAGTTGTGACGCTATTGCAAATCTCTGCTGTCCGTTTCCCTTGGAATGCAGATGTGCCTGGTGGGTGTGACAGGTACTATTTTGAGTTAATGGAGTTTTCAGGGAGTCTCCTTGTCATATTTTGGCCAAATCATTAAGGATAATTATCACGAAATGCTCAGACTTCCTTTTTCCTTCTTTTGAGATGTTGGGTGCCTATTAATTGAGATGAAACCCACAGGATCCAGAGGATGGCTGTTTGTATTACAAGGAAAGGTCCCTTGTTTAATGCTCGGGTAGGCACTTTATTCTGCTTAGCCCTTTGGCATTAAGCAGATGGGTAAACTGCAGGTGGGGCAAATGAGCACCTTCCCCTGGAGAGGAGTGGGACTAATTAATAGACATAAAACCCTTTGAGATTTCTTGATATTGAAAGGTCATTTATTATCATCTGCGCAAATAAGTTCCCATTTTAAAATCTTTTCTTACAGGTGAATTACCCTCTTCTTAATTATAAGCCATTTCCCTTTTAATGACATCTGTGGGAGTCAGTGGTTTTTGAAGGTAGCACTGGTATCAGCAATATTTTAACCTTGTCAGAAAATGTGTTCTTAGCAAAGGAAGGAGGCCTAGGGTTCCAGCGATCTGGTGCACACATTTTAGTCTGGAGTTGGGCTTCTCATGCCCAGTTTGTAGCCCAGCTTCTTCTTCTGGGCTTCATTTTTGGATAGGTTTCATTTTTGGATACAAGTACCCACCATTCCTCCCCTCCTCCATGTCTCAGGCCATATCTTCCCCCCAATGAAATGAATTAGAAAGTGTCAGAAATCATTACTGAGCACAGCCCATGGATTTTAGGTAAATTCCTAGCACATGGTTAGTGACGCTGCAGACTGAACCTGATGTCTTCAAAGTAGCTGAATGTGGCAGAATTTGGATCATTTAGGTCAGGTTCCTGAGTTTTTTCTTTTTGTTAAAGAGCTTTATTGTGATATAATTCACATACCGTGCTATTCACCCATTTAAAGCGTACAGGTCAATGTTATTTAGCATTGTGCAACCATCCCCAAAATCTAATTTTAGAACATTTTGTCCCCCTCCCCAGAAGAAATCTTGTGTCCGTTAGCAGTCTTCCCCCATTCTGCCCTCTTCCAGCCCCTGGCAGCCACCATCTACTTTCCATTTCTGTAGATTTGCCTATTCTGGATTTTTCATTCAAATAACATCATATAATCTGTGGCCTTGTTTGACTCCATTTTTTAACTTAACAATGTTTTCAAGGTTTATCCATGTCATACCAGGTGTCAGCACTTCATTCCTGTGTCTGAGTGATATTCCACTATATGGATAGACCGTATTCCACATTTTGCTTATCCATTCATACATTGATGGGCATTTGGATTGTTTCCACCTTTTGGTCATTTGAATAATGCTACTGTGAACGTTTGTGTATGAGTTTTTGTGTGGACATATGTTTTCAGTCTTTTTGGGCGTGCACTTAGGAGTGAAATTGCTGGGTCACATGATAACTCTGTGTTTAACTTTTTGAGGAACCGCCACACTGTTTTGAGTTGTTTTTAAGAAATGTTCTGAAGAGGAGTGGTTGGTTTAAAGCCTTGACTTGAGGATACCAACAGGCTAGACCTGCCTGGCTGAGATGCAACTGGGCAGAGGCAAGGGCTGTGGAGAAACTGCTATGACTCTGCGCCTCCCAGAGGTCTTGCGCAACCTTACAGCCCAGCGGCTGCCAAAGAACCCACAGTAACAGGCACCTGATAAAGGAATGAATATGTCCTGGGGTAAAGTGGGAGTGGAGGGAATGGGGTGGGGAAGATAGGTAAATAGCTTTGTAATCTGTGACATTTCCATTGCATTTTAGGCATTATTCGCAATTCATTTGGGGTGCCATCGGTGTTTTCAGTTCTCTCACTGCCACCCCTCCACCCCCCGGCTCAACTCCATCAGGAGGAGAAGAGTTGAATTCGGGGAATCTGGTATGTGGAAGCCCATGCTCAGGCATTTGCCTGTTCCCCTTTCAAGAACAGTCAGATCTCCTCCTGATTTTCCCTGCAGTCTTTCCTGGCTCTGGTGCACCAGAGAGCCCTTGGATTGAGAATTGGAAGCTCTGGGTCCTCCTTAGGGCCCTACACCCACTTTCGTTGTGAACTTGGGAACTCTGTGACTCAATTTCCCTCCTAGAGAGGGGTTTGAAGTGACAACCGAATGAACTAGATGACTTCCGCCTCTGCAAGTCTGTGCTCCTGGAGGTCTCTTTGCACTCAGATTCTATACGAACTTGTTTCTTGTCTCTTTTCCCTCCTCATCTTTATTCCTGCTATCTCAGGAGAGGTCCTGATTACTATTTGCTAAGACTATTGTGTAATTATCAACAGATCTCTCTGCCTCCAATCTTTCTTTCTAATTTATTTTCACACTATTCCCAGAGGAATTCTCTCTTCTCAAGAAGGGTTACCATTTCCTGTATGAATGAAGGGTTATCATTTTCCATAAGAATCAAATCCAGAATTATTAATGTGCTATTCAACGCCTTTGATGGCAAGCAGATCTTTTCAGTTTTATGTATTCTTACTTCTTCCCCACCGCACTGGACTTGATGTTCTCTACGTAAACCTTGCACTTTCCCTTCTTTCTCTTTTTATTCACACTGCTTCTTCCCCTGACCCTATTCTCTCTCTCTCTGTCTCTCAACATCCCACCCATTTTAAACACTCTTAAGCACTTGTCTTTTCCACAGAAACTTTTTCAAGTCTTCCCAGTCAGACTCCTCTGTATACTCCGTAGTCCTCTCACAGTGTTTATAGTGTTCTCTTTTGTATTTATGGATGGCTGTGTCCCTGCTTGTCTATCTCACTAGACTTTGAACTCTATGAAGGAAAAAATTTCTCCTCCTTCCTCTTCCTATCTCCTATAAGCTTTCTTTGTCATCCACAAGGTAGGTGTTCTTTAAATATGAGATCAATTGCTTTTCTCTAGCTCTATGCCCATGATAGAGTGGAATTCTAAAGCATACACCTAAGCTCTTATTTCTTGCTGCTCTTTAACACTTTCCATTGTTTACTGTGTATAATTCTTACTTCTGAATTAGATGATGAATTCTCTGAGGGCAGAGACCTTGATTTCCCCTTCTGATTCTCCCATGAGCCTTGCCACAGTGCTGGGCCCCCAGTTGGTGCCTCAACTGCATGAATTTTCACCTCTGCAAGTCTATGCTCCCTGAGGAGTTCTCATTTGGGATTTAGAACTTATTAATATTTGCAATTGTTTGACTCTTGGGAATGAAAAGAATAATGTGTGAAGATTGTAGGGCCTTACAGAGTATGGGGCAGGAAGATGGGGTTAGAAGCTAAACCAGTGGTAGACTATGATAATTTCAGGAGGCCTGAGGAATGGCTGCTGGTATCTTGAAGGGTTTACATGTTGAAATAACAGAGGAACTGCTTTAGTTTCCCCAGAATATAGCTGATCCTGATGTTCTCAGGCCCAAATGAGAGGTGGAATCTGAGGCACTGTCTGGGAGCCACAGCTCTCACCGGCAGGGCAGCTGAATGCAGCTGTGATCCTGGTTAGCATGTATACTGGGAGTTCTGGAGTGGACAAGCTGAAAGCAGTGATAGGTGAGATGCAGACTCATCAGGGCCTCCAAAGGTCATCTTGCCCTGCTTCTGACCTAGGTAGGTCGGTCCCCAGGCCATCCTTGGCTGATGACAGTTCCAAGGCTATCCCTAGAGGAACAGATGGCCTACTGACTCCAAGAAGTTCATGCCTGTGTCTCATTCCCTTAGCTGTCAGGAACAGTAGGATGCTAGATCCGGAGTCCTGAGAGCAGGGAGAGAAAACCAGGTAATCCCAGGGAGTTATCACAAAGGTTTGAGTAAGGACAGTAATCCTTTTGAAGTCTTTGCTAGCAAAGCACAGCAAAAGTATTAGAGGCCACTAGGGAATGGCCTGGGAGATTTGGTGGAGATTATCTGGGACTGGGGATGGCTACTGTTCCCAATCCTCTATGATTCATTGCTGGATTCCACAAATGAGGGCAGTTGATATTTGAATGATATACCTTCTTGTCACGTCCACCTAACAAACTCTCAGCATAGTCAAGAAACAAGAAGGAATAATAAAGAGATTGGAGACCAAGTAAGAGTTTTCTTTTTTGATTGGCTGGTTCATTCATTCATTCATTCATTATTCATTTATCCTCTTGACAAATGCTTAGTGAGGAAGACAGACCCGTTAACAGTCGAGAGGATTCTGGGAAGAGATTATGGTAGAGCTGGGGACCAGAGCTGGGTGAGAGCAAAGTTTCATCATCATCAATTCTGCCACCACAGTGGGACTAGCCCAGACAAGCACTCTCTCTTCTGCTGTTCTCGCCCGCAACACCTACGCCCCAGCAGCCTCACACCCTTCTGTGTGCCTCAGCCATGACTTGGCTCAATTACCACACCACTTTGCCGTGGGAGTTCTGCCCACTCATCCTCCTTTAATCCCCAATCCCTTTATTGTGGTCACAAAAGCTCCATGTGGCCCAGTCACCCTACAGGAAAGAAATCATTATCTACTTGCAGCAACAGAATCAGTAGCATCTTCCTGTCCCAGGAGCAGAAGGAAGGGGAGGATGGCACAATTCAGGTCTTAGGGGAGGATAGGGAGGAAAAAGTGGCAGCTAAGGGAGAGGCCCAGCAGGATTTTGTTGTGACAAGTTACCTGGCTGGTCAAAGTCAGCAGGAGCCTGGCTGCCTATCTGAGCATCTCATCTCCATCCAGCTGTGTGACTGACTAGCAGACTGCTACTGCTATGCAGAGGAGAGTCTGGTAGTCCCCTCAGCAGTGTGTTCTGGAGCCTGACTCTGGGCCATGAGGAGATAGGCTGGAGAAGATCAGTGTAGGGAAGGGTCCTGTCTCGGGAAGGATCAAAGACTCTGCACCTTAAACCTCTCAGGCTCCATAGGACAGTTTAAGTACCTTTTCCTGCCTTTGAAAAGGGAAAAATTAGTATGAGGAGAGAGAATGTAATTTTTATAAGATCACACAGGATCACCCAAGAAGTCAATAGTAAAGCCATAGTTAGAATTCAAATTTTCTAACACAAGTATATGATATGGAATCTTTCTTGTCCTGAGACTCTATGTTCTGCCCTTTCTTGTAGTCACACGTATTAATCCAATCCAAAACAGAAAGAACACGAGCCCAAGGTTCAGGCAGATCTGCATGGGAATCCCAGGTCTGCTCAGGATTGTTGTGGAAATTAAATGAGCTTGAGTATGTGAGTGTCCAGCCTAAAACTTGGCACAGGGGAGCATGCAGTCAGTTTGTGTGCTCCTTCCTTTCTAAGGTGGCATGGCCATTATCACCTTTCTGGAAACGTGCCTGGCATTAGAGGTCCTGATCTCTTTAGGCACACCGCTGAGTTTATTTAGGCCTCCATTTACAGAATGTGTCAGGAGCTCAAATACTTTATGAGCAGAAATTAATTACCATTATGATTTAATACATTAGCCACCCACAGTGGTGAGATGTTCCCTGAGCTACCTTATTTGAGAAGAAATGTAGGAATTTTATGAGGCTAATTTCTGTGCCATCAGTTTGAGTCTTGAGGATATGGACTGTGGAGAGTAGACCATCTTATTTTATTTTATTTCTTTTTTATTTATATAAATTTAAGGGATACAAGTACAATTTTGTTACATGAACATATTGCATAGTGGTGAAGTCTGGGCTTTTAGTATCATTTGAATAATGTACATTGTACCCATTAAATGATTTCTCATCTACCTCATCATCCATTTGTAGAATTTGTTTTAAGGTGCACTCTCACCTTTGGCATAACCTGGCCTTTCATAATACAGTCCCATGGCCGCCTAGCATCATGGGTACGGCTTTTGTCAAATGCTTCTTGGAGAGCAATGCATCTTGCAGAAGAGGAGGTGGGAAATTTCCACAATGGAAAAATCATGAATGGGGTAGGAGGAAGACAGAAGGAAGCAAGGGAAGATTGTTTCCATCATTTGTTCAGTGGTGATTTGGGGTGACCATCTCTCTTTAGTCCAGAGTGGACAGGAAAGTGACATGAATTTCAATCATGGAACAATGCAAAATGATACATTTAGTGAGAAATACTCATCATGTGAAGCACATGAACTGCACTGTAGGGAAGAGAAGTTGAACCTGGAGTCAGAAGAACTGGCTTCCACTCCTAGTTCTACAAACTATTATCACACTTGAAGGACCTACTCTCAGAGGAGAGAACTGATGTAAGTGCTGCAGATGTGCCCTGAAGCAGATGTGTGCCTCCTCTGCAATCTGTGTAGGCTGATTCAGCTGTAACACAATCATTCAGCTGTTGCACTCTGACATTTTCACCTATTCTTGAAGGGATGGCCCAGTCCCAGACACCATATCAGCAGCTTCAGCTTCATGTGGAGTCCAGGCTCTCCTTTGAAAAGCCAGCCTTTGCTTGGTTTTGTTACAGGATCTTGGTCTCATGTTAGTGTCCTTCTGCCTCAGTATTCCCAGAATGCATGAAGTCTTGTACATAATATCAGGCCAGTATTTTTGTTCTAGGCTTATCTCAACAGACTCAATATCCACCTTTTCTTTTTCAATCACTCAGTAAGCATCCATTTATAGGTTGTGAACATTTGTAGGTTGGCCTTTACAGGGTCTCTTATCCCTGTCATGGTATAGAGTTGTCGTCACAACAAAGAGCTTAGAACTCTGTTGGCCTATAGTAGGCAACCAAGATGCATTAGCTGCTTTCAATATTATTTTTCTGTATGTAGAAGTTTTAGCATGATACTTGACACATAGTCACTTAACATGTAGTAGCTATTTAATTATTATCATTACTAAAACTGACCCAAATTATCCATATAGAATAGTAGGCTCTGGATTGTCCTCCACGATGCAGGAAGGGGGCCCAGGAGTGAGAATGAGAGTGCTGCCCCTTGACATGCCTTGGTGTGCACATTTGTTCGCAGCCTCCTGGCTGTGTCTGTCCTCACTGTGTTGCCACCTTCTGGGCAGCGCTCACCCTCTGTGCTGCACTCAACTCTCTGTCACCTTGCCTCTCTTCCCTGCAGAGCTGTGAACTTCCTTAGGGCTCTGTTGGTGGTTCATTCATCTTTGTGTCCCTAGCTGCCAGCTCAGTGCCTGGCACAGAGCATGTCCTTGGGAAATGTCTCAGGGTGAATAACTTAAAAAGGAGAACCAAATGATGGATGCTACTGAAATATGTACTGTAAGGAATAGTTTGAAAATTTCACAAAAGGTAGCTAGCAGGTGGAGATAAGGGATCTTCTACCTCAAACTCTCTGTATTTGCTGTTCCTACTGCCTGGAATGCTGTTTCTTCAAACAGTCACATGGTTTAATTCCTCATTTCAATCAGGTCTCTTCTCCAATGTCACCTTATCAGAGAAGCATTCCTGGCCACCCTGTAGAAAATAGCAAACCTCTCCTACTGGTCATCATTTTCTAACTCTCTATTCCCTTACTCTGCTTTATTTTTCTTCTTAGCACTTATCACTATGACCTGGTTTCATACATATTTACCCATTTATTATCTCTCTCCCCAATAGAAAGTAAGCACCTTCGGCCTCAGTGCCCAGAACAGTGCCTGACATGGTGGGTACTCTGGCATGGTAGGTAAATGCTCATTGATGTCATTAAGTGGTAAAATTAAGTCTCCTAATTTAGAGAGGATAACAGCAGAGAAGGAGTTCAGTGGAAAACTATAAGATCAAGAAAGACCCATGTATATATGAATATAGCTATGCTCACGATTACCTAAAATATTGGAATACGGAAGTTCCCATCCCTTTAATGCTTGAGAAAGGTAAGTTTACTGCAAAGAAGTTTTATTTTACATACCAGGTCATATTGTAGGGGAACTCTTTGCTCCAAGAAGTGGTACCTGCTAGAAAATTAGAATCCATTCATAGATTTCTGGAAACTCTGGGTGCCATCCCTAGCCATCTGGCACTGGAGGTTTCCTTAGCTTTCCCCCATTCTCTTCCTGGGGCCTCCGTTAGAGGCAGGCTCTTGGGTGAATATACTCAGGGCTGGTTTCTGATTGGCCATGTTAGATGTTCCTATGTACCAGTGTAATGTGAGAGAGAAGTAAGAGGGCAAAGAATAGGGATGGTTGAGAGCAAATGGGAGGTATGGAGAACTGGAAAGAAACAGAGTGGAGAACAAGGGATCAATCTACATTTCCCATGGGTCTTCAGGACCGGGAGACACAGGGAAGAGACCCTTTGGGGACTACCACAGACCTTGGGTTGGAGAAGTTCATTCATCCCACGGTTGGTTCATTTAACAAAGGTTTGTTGATAACTTACTGTGCATCAGGTACTGCTCTAGAAATGGAGGTCACAACAGTAAAATCCTGTCCTCATAAAGCTTTTGCACTCTAGGGTGGGGAGACGTATAATAAACAAATAAGTAACGTATGTAGTATGTCCTTTAGTGCCAAGTGCCACAGTGGGAAACAGTGGAGAGGATAGGTGCTGGGATGGCGGACTGGGGGGCAGGGGCAGGTTGTGACTTGTAATTGGGTGGGAATAGGGGCTGCTCTGAGAAGGTGACATTTGATAATGGCCTGAAAGTCATGAAGTTTATGTCTGGCCCCAACCAGAGGCCTTGTGGGTTCTCACCAGCCTCATTATTTATATTTAACTGTAGGCTTCTGAGTCTCTTTTCCTCCCCTGTCCCAGGCTCTCTAGTTTACTTTACTCAGTAAACATTAGGCCCTGGGGACACACTATGAACAAGACAGACAGAGCCGAGACTTTGTGGACCTTTCAGTCTGAAAAAGGAAACAGGTAAATGGTTATCCAACAGTGCGAAGGATGCTACATGAGAACATCCAAGATGCTGTAGCAGCTTGGAGCAGGGCACTGTCCTATCTTGGGGAGAGCCTGAGCTGGAGTTTGTCTTTTCTTCATTTCCAGTCCTCTGTCCTTGTCTTCTGTCCACTTCTTTCTTTGTTGACTGTCTTCTCAAATTTCAAGTTCTTCCCCATCTCACGTTTCTTGTTGAGTCAGGCGTTATGACTGATCCTTCCCTGGCCTTTACTTCCCAATTAAATGAAGATAATAGCTGTTGCCACCCATATACTCACAAGAATGCAGAAGTGTTGCAGGGGATTAATGACATTTTAGGATTAAGGACACCATAGTACTTTAAAAGCTTTTAGCTCCTCCTAAATTAGGAGATCTACCTGACACAATGCATTGCTAAGCCTCTCAGATTTCCCTGTGGCAATAGTTCTGTTTCTCTGTGGGCCCACACTGCTGTTTGGGAAATCTGGGCAAATTGTTTTGGGTGTTAAGTCCCGGTCCTTGGGACCCCACCTTTCTCCCTTATAGGGCCTCCTGGCAACAGAGCTTAGGTATGTGACACCTGATGAACTTGTAAGGGATGTGACAGGTGTCAGGGATGTTTGCTGATGGCCAGCCGCGGTGGGACATAGTGGGACATGGGGTAGGCTTTTCAATAGCTCTCCTGTTCTCTGTGTCACAGGCCTCACTGATCTGGGTGGGCACCAGGCCTTGGCAGCAGGACAGCTTTCTCTGCCCAGGTCTTCATAATCTGACGTGTCTCCTATTTCTGACTTCATTTCCCCTTCAAAATTCCTCTGCTCTAGTTAAAATGGTCTCTTTGCTGAGCCCTGGACCCATTTCCCCACCTCTACTCAGGTAGTATAATCCTCTGAAATATGTCTTAATCTCCCCTCAATCTCCTTAAACCTGCCCACCCTTCAAGGGTCCACCTCCCACAATACTCCTTAAGCCCTTCTTTGATCTCTCCCCAAAAAGAGCTTGGTGGGGTCGGGAGTGGGTGGCACATCTTATCTTTCATAGGCTCCTTTGGTTCAGAGCAACATCTACCCCCATAGAGAATCCTTGAGTTGGAGCAGACCAGCACTGCCTGGCTCTAATTCAGTAGTTTTCAAATTGTGTTCCTGGGGACCTGGTGGGTAGGACTCTGTTGTTTATACCCATTCAATTAACTGCTTTTATCTTTAAAACATCTTAGGTTTTGCCTTGAGGAAAGGATTCTGCGATCGAACAGTTTGAAAACTATAATATCAAATTTGATTTATTTGTAATGTAGGAATGGAGGCCCACAGTGTATACAATGACGCACAGAGCTGGGATCAGAATCTTGGTCCCCCGAGACCTATGCTTCCTATTAACAGAAAGTTATTAGTGGAGTTATGATGTGCTCTGTTGTACTATCTAGAGTAAATTATAATCTCTTTGAAATCATAAAATGTCTTTTATCTCTTTGTTCCTTGGCACAATGCCCTGCTCATAGATGTTCAAAACATCTACTGCCACTGCTGGTGGTGATGGTAACGATGGCACACACAGCTAGCAGTCCCCTGGGATGCGCTCCGTTAACATGGCTGTGGCAGTGGTTGGGCCATCCGTTCAGACAAGGCATCTCAGAGGGATCCTAACTGCTTCTCAAACTGTGCATTAGGTTGTCTGTGAGGTTAACATGAACCAGCTCTGCCCTTATTCTTCATCCTTTCATCAATGGTCTGGAAACTTCCTCACCAGGAAACCCAAAGGCTCCCAAATACTCCCTGGCAAACGAAGCATCCAAGCTTGTGTCTGGCTCTCCCTGCCCACCCTCTCCTTTCTCTCTTCTCTATACATGTTCTCTCCTCCACAAAGCCTTCTCTCATTTCCTCAGGCTCCCATTCATCTTCCCTTCTCTAATAATAATAATAGAGTAGTTTCAGTTAATATTCACTGAGCTCTTCAGACTCTATGCTAAGTGCTTTATGTCTATTATCTCATTAGATGCTTACAACAAGCTTATGAGATACACAATACTATCACTCTCATTTTATAGATGAGGAAATTAAGGGTTAAAGATACCAAATGATTTGTCTAAGGTTAGAGGTAGTAAATAGCAGTGGCAAAATTTCAATACAGGCAGTCAGACCCCAGAACCCACGGGCTTAATGGTTGTAACTATACAGAGTTAGGTACAGAGACAACCACATTATGTATCATTTACTCACTGATTCCTTCACCAAATATTTACTGCATACTGACTATATTCAAGAGACCTTGAACAATGTTAAAAGTGTCTGTTAAAATGGCCTCATCCTCTTAGTGTCCCTATGTGGAGACGTAATCTTCCAAACTGGATTGGAAGCTCCTTGAGGGCAGACCCTCTGTTTCCTCTCTCTTTTATCCTCTGCTCTCCTGCCCTGTCCCAGCATGCTGGATACAGATGATCACCCAACTGATGATTCTGATTGCTTTACAGCACCTGTAGTCTGTGACACATGCAACCGATTCTCAGATTGGCAGGGAAGTTAGAAGTCATCTGGTCCTTTCACTGACTCCAAGCAGCCTTAACTACCACTACAACTAAATCATTTAAGGAAATAACAATCACCTAATTCAGGGATTGGCAAACTATGGCCAGTGGGCCCAGTCAAGCCCACTAAACATTTTTGTAAGGTCCACAAGCTAAGAATTTTTAACTGATTGAAAAATCAAAAGAAGAATACTGTTCAGTGACACATAAATATCATGTGAAATTCAAATTTTAGCATCTGTTAAGTTTTATTGGAACACAGACATGCTCATTTATTGCATAATGTATTGTTTATGGCTGCTTTCATGGGACAAGATTTTAATACTGCTGTTGAGTGTGCTGCAAATTGCAGTACTGCTGTTACAATTTGACACTGTTTGGAATGCCACATCTATTGTTGTCCCATAACATTTTATTTTATCTTTTATTACCAGTGTACACCTATCATGTCAAAACAAAAAAAGAGAAGTAGACTTCAAATGTCATACTTTTAAGGTACAGTAGAGTATGGAATCTTTTGTTTTTTATGGATTAGATGGCAAAGCATTATTGTTTATCAGGCAATGACACTACAGCTGTGCTAAAAGAATATGATATACATTGACATTATCAGACTAAGTACTCATCACAATGTTCCCAACTCACAGGAAGCAACACTCAGAAAAATTAGGAAAGTTAAAATAAAGTATTTCATCATAACAGAATTTATTTACAAAAAAAAAAAAAATGAAAATGAGACTGCAACCAAAGTAAGTTTCTGAATGGCTCGTTTCCAAGCAAGGAAAGCTGTTTACCAATGGTGAGTTAATTAAATTGTGTTTGATCCTAGCATCTGAAGAAATGTAGCCAGAGAAAATAAACTTGCTTAAGACTACTAGCTTTTTGGCAAAGAATGAGGAAGGACTTTGGGAGCAACATCAATAGTCAATTAAAAAATAGGGCAAATGATTTTGAATGATTTTCCTTAGTTCTTGATGAATTGGGAGATGTTTCTGATACTGCTCAGTAAGTTGTTTTTTTTTGGTTTTTTAGAGTAATTAATTCTGAATTTGAAGTGACTAAAGAATTAGCTTCCATGAAAAGTCTATGTAGAACAACTATGTGCAGGGATATTTTCAAAATAGAGAAAATACTAATTTCTTGAAGTGAAATCTGCTAAGATACGTTACAAGTGATGGTAAAATACACATGAAGAAGGAAAAGGCTTAGTTGGAAAAATTTTCAAAGCTTGTGGAAATGTAGTGTTTAAAGCCTATGATTGTTCATCGTGTTATTCATCAGCAGGTACTTTGCAGAAAATAGTTGAATCTTTCATAGATTATTGAACCAATGGTGTGAACTTCATTTACTCTTGTGACTTAATGATCAATCCTTTTTGTGATTTTTTTTGGTCAGAAATAGAAAGTGAATATCTTCACTTGCCCTACTGCACAGCAGCTTGGTGTCTTAGCAGTTATAAAGTTTTATTGTGATTTTTTGAGCTCAAGGTCGAGATTGAATTTTTTTTTCTTTTTTTTTGAGACAGAGTCTCACTCTCTTACCTGGGCTAGAGTGCTGTGGCGTCAGCCTAGCTCACAGCAACCTCAAACTCCTGGGCTCAAGTGATCCTCCTGCCTCAGCCTCCCAGGTAGCTGGGACTATAGGCACGCGCCACCATGCCTGGCTAATTTTTTTCTATTTTTAGTTGTTTGGCTAATTTCTTTCTATGTCTGGAACTCCTGAGCTCAAACGATCCGCCCACCTCGGCCTCCCAGAGTGCGAGGATTACAGGCGTGAGCCACTGGGCCTGGCCCGAATTTTTTTTTTTTAAATGAGAAGAATCACCCTCATTCACTATAATACTGAGTAGCTTTGGAAATTAGCTTTTGTGGCAAACTTAATAGTGTTTCTTAATGAATTAAATCTAAAATTACACGGCAGAATTGTGCTTAAATGTGAAACTTATACTGTGGTAGTTATTTCAAAAACAACTAATATTATCTGAATCACAAGCAATGTCAAGCTGTTTTATAGACTTCCTACGCTGTTAAAAGTCAAAGTAAGAAACAGAATCTTTATTCTCACTCAAATTTGCAGCTGATATATTTTCTAATCTCAAACTACAGTTCTAGCAGCATTTTTTGGACACTGATGCAAGTGCAAAAGTGATTTTCATATTTAAAAATCCATTTGACTTTCCCCAGCCTTCAATTGGAAGTGATTAGCCTGTAATGTAATGACATGTTGTAAGGCAAATATCAAGAGAGAAATCTAGTAAAAGTTTATAAATACATTCCAAGTGATAAATATGCTCAATTAAAACCATGTGTTTGTAGATATCAGTATTTGGCAGTATCTATCTGGGTGAAAAGACATTTTAAAAAAATGAAATATGCAGAATCTCATTATGCATCACCCTTAGCAGATGCACACTTGCAATAGATTTCGATGGTAGGGGGCAATAACTTTGAATCTCAATTAAATGAAATGTTACACCTCCCAAGAAAGAATTCCATTTTTCTCATTGGTAGACCTATATTACAAAAAATTGTACCCAATTATTATTATTATTATATTTTGATTTTTCCTATAAAAAATTGTGAAAGTTTGTTTTTTTTCTCTTGTTATGTATAAGTACCTAGGTAATATCCTTGACTCACAAATACCTAAACATTTATTATCTGGCTCTTTACAGAAAAAGTTTGCCTACCCTGATTTAATCTATGCCAGGATAACAAACAGATAAACAAACAGAAAATAACCAAAAGATCTCATTTTGTTTATAGTTCATTTCTTGTCAGTAAATATATTCTTGAATTTCAGTTAAATCCTTAGTCCTTCAGTTTAGCTGCTTTATGTTTGTGCTGCGATATCATCAGTGAAGAGTAAGGTCATCAAGTCATTGTGGAAATCAGTTTTAATTTGCTCTGAGTCAGTTCCATGCAACATAATAATGAAACCTTTTATTTGCAATAAAGAAACTTAAGGGTTTAGCTGCCCGAATTGGTCAAGCTGGTTTTTCATTTATGGGAACCATCTCTCTCTGAAGTAGAGATGGGAAGGGCAGAGGTTGAGACGTCCCTCTGGGCCTGAAGAGGGTATCGAGTTCAAAGGCCCTTGGGCTAACTGGGGTGATGGAGTCAAGAGAACAACAGGGAAGCATTCCAGTGCCAGGAGGGAAGACCAGGCTTAGCTCTGGACTCTCCTGGGCTCCAGCTGCCTATGTCTAACTCTCTGCATCCTGCTCTCTCCTCTTTTTATGTTCTTTTGCATGTTTGTGTTCAAGAAGGGGAGCAATACAGAAGAGTAGTTCCCTGTAGGGCTGCCATGTGATGTGGCTAGATGGTGAGCTATCCGAAGACAGAAACTTTATCTTACACTGCTCTGTATTCCCACTTGGGTCTAATGATAATAATCACAATAATGCTACGTACATAGCACTTTATATTTAACAAAGCACTCTCATATTTAGTGTCTCATTTGACTCTGGGAGGCATATATTGTGAGTTTTACAGATGAGGTTCAGAGAAGCTAAGTGACTAGCGAAAATCACATAGTCAGTATAAGGCAGAGCTGGGACTTGAACCTAGAATTTCCACCTCTCAATCCCATTTCTATTCCCCCTGCCTAGCACTATGTAGGACACAAGGTAGGTTCTGAGCCCCTGAGCCCCCGGTTGGTTAAGATTGGAGGACATCTAAGACTTTTTCATGCAAATGCTTTTGTGCTGAAAGCCCCACCACTATATCTGTCCATTGCTTTCTTGAGGCGCTGTCTTTCAAAATATGGATTGACATATTAAGGCGTTGACATTCTTAAAGTGAGTTCCTTCCTTACTTTGCTTGAATCCAAGACAAGAATGTTAGTGTTAGGATTTTTTAGAGTAGAGAGAATAAGCCTTCTGAAAGAAGGTAAGTGAAGGAGGCTAAAGTCAGATTTTCCCTCTTTCATAGCTTTGCTTGGAGTTTCATAGGACTGCGTCCTTTTGTTCTCCCAGGGCATGGGAGAAACGAACTTGGAATCTTCCATGTAATCTCAGTGGTTGTTCCGCTGGCTGAACCTCTCACAAGGTGCAGGCCCACCCTGCTTTCCTCCCCCAGGGTGGCATTCAGTCTCTGCTTGGCCATTCAGTCTGATAGAAAAGGCCTTTCCTAGGAGGCAGCTTGTCCCACTCCTGGGCAGTTCTAGCCATGGGCCATATTCATCTGCTTGGAGGTACAATCTTCCAGGGACCTCTGTTCCTTGGTTCCCATTCTGCCTTCTTGAACAATATAAATCAAGGTTTATGAATCCTTCCTCCATGTGACATCAGGAAACAATTGTTTAGGCTCTTTCGTACATCGCCTCATCTGGGCTCTATAGCCTCTGTTATTTCAGCCCTTTCTCACATGATAAGATCTGGAGAACATTCACAATCCTGGCTGCCATCTCTGGATATGCTGTAGTTTGTCAACTCCTCTTATAAAACATGGCAGTCAGTCGTGATTGGTACTCATTCATTCATATGTTCATTTTTTTCCAACAAATATTTATGTGAGCTTACTCTATGCCTATGGCACCTTGAGATGGGAAGGCTGAATGGCCTCAGTTACAGAGGCAAATAGGGTTTAATCTCAACCAATGTGGTGAGCCAGGGGGCAAGGGGCCAATCACCAATGTTCTGTTTTGCCCTAGGCACCGAAGATCAGGATTTGGAGAGTGACCTACTTCTTAGAAAGGAAAGGGGAATATAAGATCCAAAGAACTCAAGATCTAGGTCAAACATATTTAATAATAGAGGCAAAAAGTCTGGAAGAGAACACGAGACCCACATCAGTCCTCTTTGAGGCTGCCCGAAGTCACATATTATGGAGAGGACTTGTTTTACCTGCTTGTTTTACCAAAGCCTTCCCAGAAGTACTTTATCCAGCTATGGACAGTTGAGTGAGAAGCACCTGGAAATAACCACCACTAAGTGAAATCAATGCAGACTCATCTGTAGGCTTGGAAAGTATAGTCTGTTACAAGAGCTTGCTAGTGTGGTGCTGGGGGATGTTGGAGTGACAAGGGCCAACAAAGAGGTCACCATGATGTATTAAAAAAAGGAGAGTGGACAAGTTTGAATTTTTATATCCTTTAGCAGTATTCAGTATTCAAGGACAATCTGGTTCTTTAATTTAAAATATCTCTCAAGGTGAAATATTATCTGTCCCCTTGTAAACTTCTGATACATCATGTGGACATTTTAATGATCTTGTGCATCATGACAGGCAGGTCCCAGTGCCGTGGCCTAATGATGAGGCACAGTGTCTATTATATACATGAATACTGGTGTCTGGCATATCAGCTGGGAGATGCTGAGTGTGGCTTGTGTGAATCAGCCTCCTGGAGCCTCAAGACCCCTGGTGAACCCATGAGCTCAATCCTTAGTAATCAGCCTACCAGTGAAATAAACTCACTTCAGATTATTCCCCAGAAATAGCAGCTACTTTGTATGCTAGCTCTGCAGCTTTCTGGCTGAACAAGCCCCAGCTACAAGCCGCCACAAGTTCACTGTTATATTTGGCATTGTAGCCTCTTGTTAAGCGACTAGGCACAATCGGTACTTACAACAAGAGCCTTGTAATAAGAGTCAGAAAAACTGGGCTCTCATCCCAGTGCTTTCACTGATCAGTCATTTGATGTTGGGCAGATCACTTTAGCTCTATGTTTCCTAGTTTTCTCGGTACAAAATGGCTAAAAGTGGGAAGGAGAAAAGAGGATACTGGTCCCTTTCAAAGCTAACAATCTTGGCTCTAAGATGCCCTGGGCGTGGTCTTGGCAGGGTATTAGGGTCCCAGGGGGAGTACCCATTCCTTGACACTAATCACTTGCACCAGCTCATAGAGTTGCTCTGGAATTTGGCATTTCCAATGTATTTTGCCCTGGAGCTCTTCCCTGTGGTCTTCCTTTTCTGCCAGTTTTCATCTCCTAACCATTATGACCAAAAGTATAAATGAAAACTTATAGTTGCTCGCTCTATGCTAAAAAGACCCCTTTGCAGAGGTGTGTAAGATTTCTGTTTCTCAGATCAGGGTTTGAGCTATGAAGGAGGTGAGTGGGAAGAGCCCCTAAGTTAGTGGCAAGGTGGCGCAGCAGCTGGCAAACATATTACCAGACTAATTGGACCTCCAGACCAGACAGGATCTGTGTTTGGTTGCTTTTCAATTCTGATTCAGCATAGAATGCAGTTCAGCACCTTGTTCAGAGCAGATGCTCAGTGATGATTTGTTGAGACTGGGGCAATAGAATTGGCAAGACTGTGTGCTCCCTGAGCATGAGCCTAATTCAGGGTTGGATGTTTGCTTCTCTCTGACTGGTGATAAAGCTGCTGCACTGCCAATGAATCCCCTGTGTATGAAGTAGGCCTGCAGCCCTATGGTGTTCCGACTGCCCTCTGTGGGAAGTGTGGGTTCTAAGGATTTTTGAATGGACCAATCTGCAAGTAGCAAGGTGGGCTCCCATAGAACAGGGTGGGATTTACCCTATTCTGGAAGGCTTAGTGCAAAGACAATGAAAGCCAGCTTTTGGGGAGCAAGAGATCTTTTGAACAACATATGCAAATAAGATCAGATGTACAGGAAGTAAAGAATCTTCTATAGGAGTCCTCACTGGTATAGAGTCCTTTAGCACAGATGATTGCAAATGTTACCACCTTTGAGTTGCCTATGAGCTGCCTTTGAGTGGTCTCTGGAGCCCCTCTAACAGGACCTTGAGTCTTAGGAACAGAGCTATGTTTTTGTATATTCAATGCTGGAAGATGGAAAAGGAGAAGAGGAAACCTGAGTGGAAGGATGGAGAGGAGAGGGAAAGGGAGAGTAAGAGGAGAGAGCAAAAGAGACAAAGAGGGGAAGAACAGAGAGATGAGGAGATACAGAAAGGTGGGAGGGAAAGAAAGGGGAAGAGAAAAGCTGAGAAGGGTAGCTGATGACTCCTTAGGGTAGCTTCAGAGTCAGGGGAGGGCCAGGCCACGGAGGTTTCTGTGCCCATCTCTCCCTTTGCTTTCTCAGATTTGTGCAGCCTGAGCCTTGTCCCAACATCCAGGGCCATGCATTATACCACCCATGTGTCTCTACAATCAGAGCCAGTGTTGCCAACAGGGAGACAAATAGCTTTTTCCAGAAAGGCAACAATCTAACATGGACATAAAAATCCCACATTCAGAATCCTCATAAGCCTTTCGAGTTTGTCACCACTGAGGCCAATTCAACAAACATTCATTGTGTAAGTCACCATGTGTAGTGCTGGAAGGAATAGAAAGCCAGAGTTCCTGCCCTCAAGGAACTTATGATCTAGTAGTGATGGTGGCATATACTTGTGTAAGCAAGACAAACACATAAACAGCTGTAGTGCAAGCCTGACCATGCTTGGCAGCTAATGATGAACTCTGAGCTGGAAGTACTGTTTACCAAGAAAGGAGATGCATCTCTAGGTTTGCCAACTGTTAGAACTAAGAGCGGGAAGAGAGGCGGATGTTTACATTTGGGACTCCTGCTCTACACTGAATAGTACCCAAGGTACTTCTGTGCTTACAGAGAGAAGGACATTAAAGACAAAAAGGAGGAAATGTATCTGGGCCAGTTGGTATAAGCTGAGAATTTCAGTGCTGACATCTGAAGGCAGAACGAAGAATAACTTCTTAGCAGTGAAAAGTGTTGGAACCTGGGGTGAAGGGTCAAGGAGACTGGGGAACAATTTAAATCCTTTTCTGGTGGACTAGAGGATTATTCTTTGGTTGGCATGGCCTGAGTGTTATCTGTCAAGGAGGTAGAGGGATGGGTGATAAGATGGCGTGTCAAGCTACTCCTGGGCCTTTGATTCTTTCTTTGAAATCTATTTCTTCTATTCCTGGAGCACTTTGGAGCCAGGGCTGAGTACTAACCAGCCACACAAACCTGGGTTCCAGGGCAGAGTTCATCACCAACAGTGTGCCCGTGTGCTAGCTGCTTCTCTCTCAGTTCCGGCTCCCACTTTTGTGGACTAGGGAGCCAGAGGGCAAGTGTGAGTGTCTGTAGACACCTGGTGGCAGTTTAGAGGAATTATGGTAAGTACTATTAGGGAGCAAAGCCCTGTGTACATTGTTCAGATGTGTCTCGTGCCCCAAAGAACTTTCTGGATTTGGAAGCTGAGTTAGTCAATTGGATGTCAGTCTGAGGGGTTCATCCTGGGAAGATGGTCCTGTTTTCTAAGTCATGTTTGTCCAGAAATTTATCCTTGTCACTAGCCCTAATGTTCACATTTGATTTAATTTTACGATTCCCACAATCTCTGCAATCAATTTCCTTTCTTGGTTCCATGGATTTTATTCTAGAGGTAAAGTGTTTGGGCATCTAGGACTAACACAGTATCTGATACATAAGGGAAGTTTTATGGTGCTTAACAAGTGTCTTTCAAGGTCCTACTATTATCCTCATTTTGTAGATGAAAAAAACTGGGGCACAGAGAGGTTAAATAACCTACCCAAGGCCACACGGGTAGTAAGGAACATAGGCAGGATTTGAACTCAAACAGTTTAACTCTATAATCTCTACTTCTAACTTTCTTAACCACTGTTGACTGATTGACAGACATGTATGTTATTTGAGAGACCCCCAAAAAGGTCTCATTCTAAAATATACTTTCCACTGAGGGAGTATAGTTGTATAATGTTTAACATAAAGCATTGGCCTTTTTCAATTTCTTATAGTGCTTTTTAACGTATAGATATCCTATGAGGGGTTATCTTAATCCCTTAGTGTGAATTTATTATATGCTTTATTTCTTATTTAGTATAAGTGGTAGAATGGGCTAGAAGAAATTGTTGGGTTCTGCAAAGGGATCTTAATAAATAGCATTGTTTTATTTCCCTGCCCTTGTTCTGAACAGGGTTCAAAAGTGGAAAGAAAATGTAGTGGTCAAAATATCATCTTTTTTTGCTGATAATGGTTAAATAACAGGCAGTAGGCATAGGTGTGTTAGCTGGGGCTTGCTTATATTAGAACCAAGAATCAGGCAAACTTACCTACCCAGTCATGACAAGCCTGGGCTGGGGCAGGCCCCTCTGTACAGAAGTAGGTTTCTGTATGGCATGAAGGAGCTCTGCAGTTTCCAAGTAGAAACAGGGCAGAGATAAGCCAATTATTCTTACAAAATTTACCAATCAGTTAAGTCCTTGTACCGTCTCAGGGAAAAAGACAAGAAAGAGGCAGAAAGAGGCCAGGAGTGGGGAAAAGATGTTCACCTCTAGTAGAGACCTTAGACATCATCTAATCAAGACTTCTTATCAGATGCAATAGCATTCCAGAGGAGGGAAGGGACTTTGGTAAGCTAATGTTGCATGTTGTGAGGGAGCTGAGCCAGGACACCAGATATCCTGATTTGGGTTTAGAGCTGCATCTACATTCCACTAAATTGTTCTCTTCCAGGAAGAGTGAGCAGTGGAAGTGCTTTAGGATCTGGCATACAAGGGACCTTGTAGGAAGGGGAAGGAGGAGAGAAGCAGTGAAGTTAGGGCAGCGTGCCCAATGAATAGGGTGTAGAGGGATGCCCTTAGCTTTTGAGAGCAAGAGGTATTAGAGTCAAGTCCTCTCTCCCCTGCTGTCCTCCTTGCAGCTCTGCTGAGTGTCAGAGAGGAAAGGACTATTTGAGATCGCTCACCGTATTAGTGAGGATTTCCCAGAGAAACAGAACCAACAGGATGTGTATTTATAGAAAGAGATTTATTATTAGGAATTGGCTGATGTGATTATGGAAACTGGCAAGTTCAAAATCTTCAGTGAGGGCCAGCAGGCTAGAGACTCAGGAGAGCTGACGATATAGATGAAGTCTGAAGGCACTCCGCAGGAAAATTGCCTCTTGCTCAGGAAGGCCAGTCTTTGTTCTAGTCAGGCCTTGAACTGATGGATGAGGCCCATCCACATTAGGGAGGGCAATCTGCTTTCCTGAAAGTTTACTGATTTAAATGTTAATCCTCTCCCAAACACCCTCCAGTTCACATATAAAATTAACTATCACTCCTTCCTATTCCCTCCATTGACCTGGCGAGGATGACAGTTTTCTCTTAGTCTTTTGAGTACCACCTTCATGATTTTTGCAGTATCTGTGTATTGTGTATTTAATATTTCCTTTAAACCAATGTTAACTACTCAAAAATTTAGCCTGTACTAAAACAATATTCGAGATAGAGGGCTTGCTATACTGGTTTTAATTTTTTTCTAACACACGTAAGAATAAATACTCTTAAACATTTTAAAAAGGTGCGCGTAGTACCTAAAACCATCTTGCCTATCCCATTTGGACAACAATGTAACCAAGGCTGTCCCGGCGGACCAAGGTGCCCGAGGCTCCTGATGGCCACCAGAGGGCGCATTTGCCTATCGCCTGAAACCCTTATTTATGGGATAGGACTGGAAGGCTGAAGGAAGTCATTTCCAGGCCCAACCCAGGCACAGGACGGAGGAAGGAACCCTGGGAGTTATCCCACCAACGGGGTGCCCTCCACGACGCTGCGCCCCCTGGAGGGGCTGCCGAGAGCTCCGACAATCCGGGGAGCCTTGGGAGATCAGGACAGAGCTCTGTGCGCCAAGGCCCCATTATTCTCTGTCAGGGGCACGAGGGCTGCCCCACACAGGGATAGGGCTGCCGGGCCCCATCGCGGAGGTGCGGTGTGCACATCGGCCTCCCCCGGCAGAGGTGGTGGGAGCCGTGGAATGGCAGGGTCGAAGGGTCCGTCAGCTGGTCTCTTTCGTAGCCCCTTCGGCCACTCGGGACAGTGAGTTTGGAAACAGCAAAAGGAACAGCCTCAGGCACTGGCCTTCAGCTGCCGGACTCGCGAACACAACCTGGCGTCTGAAGGAAGTAGAAAAAGCTACTTCCGGCAGAGGGGCTGCACTTCCGGGGCCCATGTTCCTGGCGGAGGTAGCCAGGAAGGGCCACTGGGAGCTAGAGAGCCCCAGCGCACGTCTTCGTGCGTAGAGCTCGCTAGTGGCTTTCCAGGGGAGCAGGCAGGTATCCTCCTTATTCTGGTGTGACCCGAATGAAACGGAGTGGACTTTAGGATCCAGAATCCCGGACTGAGGTTGTACTTGGCTCGAGGGGAGGGATGGTAGGTCAGTGCCCTAGAGCATTGTTGGGCCTCTTCTGTTGTGGCACACTGGCCAGCACATGCGCCTTAGTACTCCCCAAACGTCATGTACACATCATGCCTTGGTTTTTCTTATTAATATTTTAGTTTACATTGTTTCACTGCACTTAAAAACACTTATTTCAAAAGGAAATTTTCTCCTTTTATAAAATAGTGGTAACAGTGATACATCAATGGATTAATGTGGGAATTAAATGCAATAATACACGAAAGTGCTTAAAATAGTATGTGACACGGAAGAGCTCAGTACGTGGTACTTACTGTTATTGTTGTTAAGTATTATATAAAGTGAGTTCTGGGTAACACAGGTTTTAACTGTCTCTTCAGGACCTTTTGGAAATGTCTGTTTTCCAGCCTAGCCTCCTTCCTCCTGTTTTTATCTATAGCTTGATTGTCCTTGCTGGCTGAAGGGAGATGTTCCCTGTAACTGCATACACCACTGGAAATTCCTGTCAGTTTAATTGTTTAGGTAGCTACTAAGTAGAGTTGCCAGCAGGTGGCCCCATAACATCGTGGACATATTTGCCCTTCTGCGTTCTGTAATTAATTAGTAAGGGCTCATAGAGCAAGTACCCCACTCTATGGCACAGGATACCAAGGAATATAGGGATGCTTCAGGGAATGGGAGGGAAACCCTGGCTTCAGGGAGAATAGAAATATTTAGTATTCTAATCTTTTTCTTTCACAAGATTTTGGCCTTTTAAAAGATTTATTCATATATTCATTCAACAATTATTTATTGGATGTTACTCTATTCCAGACTCTGTTCAGAAACTTGAAGTATATCAACGAATAGAACAAAGATCCTTGCTTTCATAGAGCTTGCATGCTAGCATGCAACAATAAAGATATTAATTATATAGTATGTTAGAAGTGTTCCGAAAAAGGAAAAAATAATAGACCAGTGTACCGGGAGGAGGGGGTAAGGTTGGTGGGATGTTCAAGTTGTAGTATTGAATAGGATGATTAGTATTAAGTAGGCTTTGTTAGGAAGGCAAGATTTGAGCAAAGATTCGAAAGAAGTGAGGAAGTTAGCCAAGCAGAGATCTGGGAGAAAAGTGTTCCAGATACTGTGAAGAAATAGAGCAGTTACATTTACCCCTTTATAGATGAGGTAATTGTGGTTCAGAGAAGTGAAGTGACTTGTTTAAAGTCTTATGAGAGGTTTGCTGGCAAAGCTGGTGTAGTTTCAGCTCCTCATTTCTAGTCTTGTGTTCATTCATCAAATTACATTACTACTCTGTATTTGGCAAGGTGATGGATCCTTCTTGTAAACCTGTGCAATACTTAGCCCGGCTAAGTGATGACTCAGGTCATCTTGGCATCCTGCTTCCATTGGGTAATACCAAAACTATCTGTGACCTTTCTTTTTTACATAATCAGTAAATATTTATCTTGCTAAGTGCTGTAGAGGATAGAAATGAGGCATAAGACATAGGCCCTGTGCCTAAGGGACTAATAATCTATACTTAAACATTTTTGGCCATCATCTCCTCTCTTTCATCTACTTTCCCCACTTCCCCCAAAATCAGCCTATTGATGATCTCTACCTACAGCTTAGAATTAGGTCAAGTCCTTAAACTTGGTTACCCATTTTTGGTTTCAAGGTTCCTGAATTATTTCCCAGATTCGTTTTGCTGTCAGTTGATGTGTGGTACCCCTGGTTATCTCCAGGTCACAATTTTCTACTTCTTCTATGCTGTGTTGGACCCATGATGATGCTAGGTTTATGCTTTGCTCTCTACTCTTCAGTTAGATATCTCACCTGAATCCTTGTAGAACTGCCTCCTTGTCTCCTGTATTCTCAGTTGTTGAGAACTTTCTGCTTGAGTAGAGACTCTGTGTCCCTCCATTTGGGAATTTTGCCCCTCGGGCACTGTACTTGCCCCTTGAGTTGCCTCTCTCAGCCTGAGTCAGTTCTCTTTGTCTCTGGCCCTGAGAACTCTGAACATGTGCCAAATTCCTTTCCTTTTCTGCCCACACTTGCTGGGAGGAGATTGTGGTGCCCTGTGTTAAAGTCCTTAGTTTTGGCACATGAAACAGAAGTGAAAGACAGAAGACTATATTTTTAGGTAATTAATTGCCTGGGAACTGATAGTTTAGAGGAGAAGGTGCTCAGTAAGCCTGAGTGGGTAAAAATGAGGAAGGTAGAACTTGAACCTGGTCTTGAAGAATGGGTAGAATTAATAGGTGTCAGGGAGATAACAGGGTGGGAGTGACCTTGATGTGTTGTGGGCCAGTAAGGAGATTGGCCTGAATAAAATGCAGAGGGTATATTGGGAGTGGTGGTAGGAAGAGGATAGATAGGCAGGGCTGAACTGGCCTTAGCACCTAGAGCACCGGGTTGAGAAGTCTGCATTACAGCATCATAAAATATTCTGAAATACAGAGGTTCCTGGGAAGCTGGCATGAAGCCATAATGACAACATGTCATTAGGACCTGTATGTCTACCTGCCTATCTTTGAGGATCTCAAATGTGTTGTATCCCTGAATGCCCCATATAAAAGAGGTTTCCTCAATTATTTTGTCACAGCCTCCTAGTTTTTACTTATTGTTTACTTGCTCAGTCTCCTCTAGCACACCCTAGAATGAATGCTGCCAGAGGACTAGGACTTGGTCTGGTTCCCCATTGGATACCCAGAATCCAGCACAGTGTCAGATACATATTCAATGCTCTAAAAATATTTGTTGAATGAACGAATGCCATAAACTAAGTTTATCTATGTTCCCAAACCTGCTCTATTCTACCTTATTGGTGCTTGAGTTCTGTTAGTGCTAACACTATCTGTCTGGTCTGTTAAGTTGGAATCTTGGAGTTAATCTTGATGAAGACAAGAGCACAGGACCTGGCTGTTCCTGAACTTTACATGATTATTGTATTTCCCATGAAGCTTTGTTTTATACTCCATTATGTCAAGATAACATACTGTAACTGTTGCATTTGAGATATGAAGACTGAAAGCATCAAATGTGAATGGTGAGGCTAAAGGAATGGGAAATCATTGGGAGGCAGGGCTGCTGACAAGTCGTAAATTACGTGTTTCTAAATGTAACTGTCAGGTTTCAGTCTGAAATGTTGGTTCTCCGGGTGCTCATGGGTGAAGAATGACCAGATGCACCAAAGTAAGGCAAGCACAAATATGGGGTTTATTGAGGAGAGAAAGATAGGATTATAGAGCAAGAGCAAGATACAGGTTTACAGAGGGAGATACATATACCACAGATGACAACCAGACCCATTGTTGTACCAAGAGAGGGCAAAAAGAGAGCCTTAGTTATGGTCTTGGTCTTGTTTTATGGTGTCTGGATAGGGACCTCCCAGTGGTTCAAATGTCACCATGGAACCACTTTGATTGGACAGCTGGAAGTTATATGACCTGGTGCTTAGTAAGCCCAAGTGGCTAAAAATGAGTAATGAGTCCTACTATGCATGTGGATTTCCCGTGACCCTTTCTGAAAACTGGCTGTTCTAGGTCACTTTCCAGACTCTATTGGACCTATGCTGCTTGACCTGTGGGCTAGAGAGTCCTCTGCATTCTTTTGCAGTTGGCATACTAAGTTCTGACCGGCAGATTCATAGGTGTTCCCTCCTCCCCCAGGTATGGCAGTCACTTGGAACAGGATTAAAGTGGGTCAGGACTATGATGGGGCCTGGGGCCCATTCTTGTCCTTCTTCCCAGGTGGGGCAATTGCACCAAGGCAAGGCACCCACTTTTGTCTGTAGGAGACCCGGAATCCCTCACTATCTACCTAATATAACCATGGGATTAGCTGTTCTCTCTTTTTCCAAGGGGAAGAATCACATAATGGGCCCTGAAGTTAGACAGCCTCGGCTCAAATTCTGGCTTTCCCACTTACTAGCTGTTTCAAGTGGGAAAACTGCTTAACTTACCTGTTACTCAGTTTTATCATTTGTAATATATGGATAAGAATACTACCTCAAAGAGTTATTGTGAAGATCACTACATGTGAAGTTCTTAGAGCAGTGCTAGCACATAGTAAATGCTCAATAAATGTTAGCTATTATTAGTTATTAATATTTAGTGGGCCAGGAGCAGTCCTGTAAGGATTTCTGTTTCTTCTTCTCATACCTGTAACACTCTCCAAGGACCATCAAGTGTCCCTGGACCCTTTATTTTTCTTTGCACCTGCCCTGCCAGTCCCAAACCTGGAATTAACCTAACTCCATTTTCTTTGCATCTTCTGCCAGGCTCTTATGTGGCAAATATCACATATGGTTGTGCCTTAGCTTCTCTCTACACATTTCTGATATTTAACCTGTCTGAGCTCTGAATATTGCCCGGCAATCCCTTTCCTCATTCCTAGTGGATTCCGTTGGACTCCTCAGCAGAGTTTTCAAACCTTTCCCAATCTTTTCAAGCTTCCTACTTCACTACCTCCCCATCTTCCTTTTAATAGATCACTTTACTTCTTTCTTTGTTAAGATGGGGGAGTGATTCAAAAAGAATTAGGAGTTCAGTCTTCAGAAGAATGTTTCCTTAAATAAATGCCATAGTAGACATTTAAGGGAGAGAAAAATCACTAGGTTACTAAGATTACAGTTAGTCTGTTCATGTGGATAAAACAGTAATTCCCCATGTGATTATCAAACTTGTAGGTGTCAGTATTGCAAAAATCAGGGATAAAGTTGTTTACATTAGAGAGTTAGCATTTTTTTAAATTTTTAAATTTTTTATATATTTTTTTATTTCGGCATATTATGGGGGTACAGATGTTTAGGTTATGTATGTTGCCCTTGCCCACCCCCCAAGTCAGAGCTTCAAGGGTTTCCATCCCCCAGATGGTGTGCATCGCATTCATTATATATACATATACCCATCCTCTCCTCCCCCCCCACATGCCCGACACCTAATAAATGTTGTTATTATGTGTGCACTTACGTGTTGATCAGTGAAACCAATTTGCTGGTGAGTACATGTGGTGCTTATTTTTCCATTCTTGGGATACTTCACTTAGTAGAATGGGTTCCAGCTCTATCCAGGAGAATATAAGAGGTGCTATATCACCATTGTTTGTTATAGCTGAATAGTACTCCATGGTATACATATACCACATTTTATTAGTCCACGCATGTATTGATGGGCACTTGGGTTGTTTCTACATCTTTACAATTGTGAATTGTGCTGCTATAAACTTTAGAGTGCAGATGTCTTTTTTATAGAGTGTCTTTTGTTCTTTTGGGTAGATGCCCAGTAATGGGATTGCTGGATCAAATGGTAGTTCTACTTATATCTCTTTAAGGTATCTCCATATTGCTTTCCACAGAGGTCGCACTAGTTTGCAGTCCCACCAGCAGTGTATGAGTGTTCCTATCTCTCCGTATCCTTGCCAACATTTATTGTTTTGGGACTTTTTGATAAAGGCCATTCTCACTGGAGATAAGTGATATCTCATTGTGGTTTTAATTTGCATTTCCCTGATGATTAGAGATGTTAAGCATTTTTTCATATGTTTGTTGGCCATTATTCTGTCTTCTTTTGAAAAGTTTCTGTTCATGTCCTTTGCCCACTTTTTCATAGGGCTGTTTGATTGATTTTTTCTTGCTGGTAGGAAAGAGCTCAAAGCTTCATTGACTTGGAAGACTAATGCTAGGTAGAATCTTCTTCCTTATTTTTAGTTTATCTAAGGGTATAAAAAAAATTTATTCTCCATCTCTAGTGGTGGGACTTGATATGCTTGGTTCATAATGGTTGTTGGGCAAGGAGTCAGTTTTGCTTTCTTCATAGGGGCCAACAGATATGAATTCTTCTAACTTCCATTCTTCTCAAAGGAATCCACTGGGTCACAGACCACTAAAATGCATGGTCTTGGGCCCCAACACTAGAAATTCTGATTTAGTGGAGTCTAAGAATGTGATTTTTAAATAGTTACATTAGGTAATTCTGATGCAGCTCACCCTAGGAACCTCTTTTAGAAACATGAAGGTAATTATATCTTCACTAATTTTTAATATCCTTTTTGTGTCAAGAATATGTGGTATTCCATTTCTTTCCAAGGCTGGTTTCTCTGTGTGTGCCCTTGATTGCATTTCTGTCATTTCTTCTAGGTCCTTGAACCAGCAATGATTGCCTTCTCTGGTATATCAACAGTCTCTTATTTTTTTTATTACAATCTCTGTCCTCCTTGCCTTACAGGTATTATTCATTCATTCAGTAAATTTTTATTGAGTGCCTCCTATGTTTCCAGAATATACTAATTTTCCTTCTTTGTAGTCTTCTTTCTTCTTTGCCTACTCTCCTTTTTCCTGTTTACTACTACACTTCTTAAAAAAATCTTTCATACTGATTTGTAATAATAATTATAACAACAATAAGTAGTAATAGAGATAATCACTAACATTTGTTGGGTGATTACTGTGGACCAAACACTTTTGTAAGTACTTTGCATATATTATCTATGTAGTAGACAGTCCACATAAAAAAATATGTATATTATATGTATATAATGATCTGTTTCTGTGCTATTTATCCAGTTATATTGATCTATATTATCTACTTTTCTGCCAATATGCTACAGTTTTATTTATTGTAATTTTATAAAATACATTTTATTATCTTGTCTTTTACTTAATAGAATTCTCTTCCTTTGGCTTCTGGAACAGCACTTTCCCTGCTTCTCCTCCAACTTTGGTTCATCTTTATCAGTGTCCTTCACTGAATTTTCTTCTCTGCCTACCTCACATGATTCTGTTTAAAGCTTTTCATAGCCGACCTCCAACTTGCTTTTCCAGCCACAGTTCCTGATACTCTTTTTCCCTACATGCTTCAGCCAAAGACATATGATCTTTGGTCCTTGAGCACACTATTTCCTCAGTGTCTTTACACATGGAATTCTCTTCTCTGCTTGTAAAATCTAATAATATTGCATGGCTGATTTGTCACAGCTCTGTGTACCTCAGAGTATGTGCTAATTTAAGATCTTCAACATCTGGAATGCTCTGGCTAGAATTTGTAGATAAGGACCAAGCCAAGGTGAGGGGTGCTGCTCAGAGATCCTTAATATCTAGGGTAGAGCACACAGAGAGGGGTAATCTGAGATCACAGGAATAGGTAAGGGAGCAGGGCCAAGATAAGAAATTTTCACCATCAGAGGAATTGGATACAGGCTCTTTATCTTTTAAAGAGTACAGGAGTGTGGTTGGTTGTTTATTATTAGCCCATAGTGAACTTCAAATAAGTCATACACTAAGGAGGTCAGGTCAGAAAATGCCTGCTCTGGAATTGAAGCTATTGAGAACCATTAAATATGATGAGATAAGTTAAATGGGAGGAAATGAGTTATTTGCAGCAATAAGCCACCCTGGAAAATTATTAAGTGCTGCTAATGAGCAAGGGTGTTTCTCAAGTTTCCTTCAAAGACATTAAGTATGGTTGCATTGAAGTAGGAAAAGGAGAGTCAGAGAATGAGTATTAATTGTTGTCTCTAGCAATGTCCGAAAGATGGGACTGCTCTGGTCCTAGTTGTTTGACTGTAGTTGTTTAGAGAGAAATATTACTGGAACATAAGACGGTAATGGTAGTAGCTATGGTAGCAAACACATATGTTATGGAGTAAGATTTGAGTATAAAACCTGGCTTTGCTAATATAAGCAAATCACTTGACTTTTAGGATCTCGGTTTCCTCTTTGATAAAATGACTATAACACTTCTAATCATGAGGTTGCTATGAGAATGAAATTAAATAATAAATTATATATTAATAAGTGTCAAGCATATAGCACATAATGTAATGTTCCCAGCTCATAATGTACTCAATAAAAAGGTTATTTTTGTACTCTTCTTTCCCTTTTAGGAAAAACTGTTAAAATCATCAGGTTGCCATAGCATGATACAGTAACCCTTGGAGAATAAAACTGCCTTGCTTTAAAGCTCATCTATTAAAAATAACCTCTGATAACCTCTTAGACGAATCTATCCAATGGGAGGGAACACCTCATGGTAAACAACTAATTCCTGTTCTCAATGCATATGTATCTTGTAGTTAATAAATAAATAAAATGGACTCTTAAGACTTTGCTTAGTATGACTCCGTCTCCCAGAGTTTTAACACAACACATTCATACTAAGACTTTGCTTAGTATGAATCCGTCTCCCAGAGTTTTAACACATCAGTTTTAACACACAGTTTTAACACATCCGTTTTAACACATCAGAGTGTACAGAAAAAAATCTTGCTTGATCTTCACAAGTGAGATCCAGACTCAGGATGAGGTGTTGAGAGTCTGTAAGATCCTGCCTAAAGCAGCCTACCTCTTTCTCTTCTCTTCTTTTAGCTGCAACATGATGGTTCTTAGATTCTGGAGTCATAACAAAGAGAAGAGAAAACAACTAGGCATTTATAAGGAATTTCGTTTCTATCTCTTACTAGAAAAGTTTCTTGCTCCTGACCGCTTGAAATTTGGAAAGCAAAGAATAAGGTTGGAGTGTTGCCTGGAAAAAGGGTCAGGGTTTGGTTCTCATGCTTGTAGACCCTGAAGCACACGCATGTCGCTGTTCCAGAATTGATCAGACTCTGGAAAGCTGTTTTACCTTAACTAAACTTACCAGGGACTGAAGTATGAAAACCAGAGTGCCAGTTTATTAACTTACAGTTAGAAATGTCCTGTCAGAAACACTGGGTGTCTATATTCTGTGTAGTGAATGCTTTCTCCTTTGGGAAAATTACGGGAAGCCAAATTTTTTAGAAGGCTCCTTAGTGAGTCTGAAGTCTGAGCCAGAGGGTTTGTTGTGTGATTCAGCTAATGAATATCGTCAGGCACTGATATGCCGATGCATCTATTTAAAAAATTGAGACTGGCTGGACCAGATATGCCAATGGACTAGCTTGTCAGAGCACTTTCTCCCTTGAGCAATCCTTCGTGGGCATTCTCACACTGATGTTTTGTCCTCCTTTTTCTTGTAAAATAATTAAGGTTACAAATAAATGTCAGGAATAATATAGTGAACACCATCTTGCTTAAGAAAACTCTTAGTCTTGTTTACTTTGCCTCAGTCCCATTTTCTTCCTGCCCTCCACAGGTACAGATAGATAGTAGTATCCTGAATTTGGTGTTTATCATTCCCATAAAGATTTTATATTTACCAAGTATGCATTAACTGTATGGTTAATATATGGTATTGTTATGTATATTGTAAGTCTGTATAAATGGTATCACACCATATATACATGTTTTATAACTTTTTCACTCAATTTTATACTTGCTGGAATTTGTCCATGTTGATATCTATCTATCTATCTATCTATCTATCTCTCTGTACATACACCTGTAGCTCATTACTTTTAGCTTCTGTATAGCATTTTAGTATATGGGTATATCACTATTTATCCATTCTTCTGTTGAACTTTTAAGTTGTTCGCAACATTTTGCTGTTACAGACTCCTGTGGGGTTGCCAAATGACTTCCTAAGTTGTTACCAGTTTAGACTTTTTCTGCTTCATATCCTCCAACACTGAATATTGGTAGACTTTTGGTTTTTTTCCAATCTGAAAGATATGAAAAGAATTTCATTGTGTTTTAATTATCCGTTTCCCTGAGCATTGTTGTAAAAATGCCACTTGGCCATTCACATTTCTACTTTGGTGAATTTTCTTTTTATAAGTTGTGCTGTTTTTTTCTAAATTGATTTTTATAAGTTCTTTGTACAATCTGGCTATTGATCATTTGTTGTTTATAGGAATTATAAACATTTTATCCTAGTATGTGGCTTGGTCTTTTTTACATTTTGAGAATGTCTTTTGATTTATAGACATGTAGAATTTAATTGTAGTAAAAGTCATGAGTCTTTCCTTTGTGGTTTGTATACTTCCTGTTTAAGGAATCTGTTCTTACTTTGAGTTCATAAAGGTAGTCTCCTATATTTTCTTTAAAACTTTAAAAAAAATTTGACTTTTCACAGTTATATCTTTAATGTTCTTGGAACTGATTTTTATATATGGTGTGAAACAGAGATAATATTTTTCATATGGAAAATTGATTACCTTGGCATCATTCATTAAAAAATTTACCTTTTCCCACTGATATGCAGAGCCATTGCTCTTGCATATCAGGTATGCAGAGGTGTGTTTCTGGAATTCCATTGCTCTATGTGTCTGTCCCTACAACAAAGAATGTCCCCACACTGTCTTAAATAATGTAATTTGTTAATACATTTTGATATCTGATGAAATGACATTCTTCCCCTTATTTATCTTGAATATTATGATGGCTATTTTTGACACTTTGTTCTTCTATGTAAATTTTAGAATTAGTATGTCAAGTTTCACAAAAAACGTTTAGACAATCAACTTTATTGAGGTATGATTTACATATGATAAAATGTACTGATTTTAAGTATATAAAGTATGAATTCTGACAAAAGTATATATCCATGTAACCACCATCAAAATATATTGATAGATATAGAATAATTCTATCACCCTAGATTGTTCTTTTGTGACTCTTCCAGCCAATTCACAAGTTCTACTCCTACCCCTAGTCAACCATGGATCTGCTTACAATTTTATATAAGATTTGTCTTTAGTGATTTCATATAAATGGAATCAAAGTATGTACCTTTTTATGGCTGGCTTCTTTTAATCAACATAATGTTTTTGAGATTCATCCATGTCATGTATATCAGTAGTTTATTCTTTTTTACTTGCTAAATAGTATTCCATTGTATAGCTATACCACAATTCGTTTATCCCTTCATGTGTTGGTAGACACTTGGACTGTTTCAAGTTTGGAGCTATCATTATTAAAACTGCTATAAACAGTCATGTAAAAATCTTCACGGAGGCTTATGTTATTTCACCTAGGTATAGAATTGCTAGGTCATATAGTAAAGTATATGGTCATGTGTTGCTTAATAATGGGGACACATTCTGAGAAATGCATCCTTAGGCAAACATCATAGAGTACTTACACAAACCTAGATGGTCTAGCCTACTACACACCTAGACTATATGTTATAGCCTATTGCTTCTACACTACAAACCTGTACAGCATGTTACTATACTGAGTACTGTAGGCAACTGTAACAATGGTAAATGTTTGTGTATCTAAACATACCTAAATATAAAGAAAGTACAAATGAAAATATGGTATAAAACAGCGGTCCCCAACCTTTTTGACACCAGGGGCTGGTTTCACAGAACACAGTTTTTCCACAGACCAGGGGGTGGGGGATGGTTTCAGGATGATTCAAGCATATTACATTTATTGTGTACTTTATTATTATTACATTGTTACCTCTCTGCTAATGATAATCTGAATTTGCAGCGGCTCCCCAGCACTAGCATCACCGCCTCAGCTTCACCTCAGATCATCAGGCATTAGATTCTCATAACGAGCGCACAACCTAGATTCCTCGTGTGTGCAATTTACAGTAGGGTTTGGGCTCCTATGAGACTCTAATGCCGCTGCTGATCTGACAGGAGATGGAGCTCAGGTGGTGAGGCGAGTGATGGGGAGTGGCTGTAAATACCGATGAAACTTTGCTCACTTCCCTGCTGCTCATCTCTTGCTGTGCAGCCTGGTTCCTAACAGGCCACGGACTGGTACTGATCCACAGTCCAGAGATTGGGGACTGCAGGTATAAAAATAAAAATATGGTACACTTGCATAGAACACCTACCATAAATAGAGCCGGAACAACTGGAAGTTGCTCTGTGTGAGTCAGCAAGTGGTGAGTGAATGTGAAGATGTGAAGGCCTGTCTTACTGTAGACTTTATAAATACCATACACTTAGGCTATGCTAAATTTACAAAAAAAATTTCTTTCTTCAGAAATAAGTTAATCTTAGCTTACTATAACTTTTTAAATTTATAAACTTTTTAACTTTTAAAATTTTTTTGACTCCTTTGTAATAGCACTTGGCTGAAAATGTGTGTTGTTCAGCTGAACAAAAATATTTTTTCTTTATATCCTTATTCTATAAGCTTTTTTCAATTATTAATTATTTTTTACTTCTTAAACTTTTTTGTTAAAAACTAAGACACAAACACACATATTAGCCTAGGCTCACACAGGGTCAGAATCATCAATATCACTGTTTTCTGGCTCCACATCTTGTCCCACTGGAAAGTTTTCAGGGGCAATAACATGGGTGGAACTGTCATCTCCTATGATAACAATTATTAATACTTGTGGAATACCTCCTGATGGACCTGTCTGAGGCTGTTTTACAGTTAGTTTTTTTTAGTAAGTAGAAGGAATATACTATAAAATAACAATGAAAGTATAAGTATACTATATTCATAAACCAGTAACATAGTTGTTTATTATCAAGTATTGTGTACTATACACAATTGTATATACTATACTTTTATACAACTGGCAGAGAAGTAGGTTTGTTTATATCGGCATCACCACAAACAAGTGAGCAATGTGTTACACTACAACATTATGATGGCCATGACATCACTAGGTGATAGAAATTTTCTGGCTCCATTATAATCTTATGGGACCACCATTGTATATGCAATCTGTGATTGATCAAAATGTTGTCATGTAGGGCATGACTATATGTAACTTTATAAGAAACTGCCACATTATTTTCCAAAGTGACTGTATCATTTTACTTTCCCACTAACAGTACCAATACTTGTAATGCCATGTTTAATTTTAGCCATTCTAATGGATGTGGAATATTATCTCATTATATTTTAATTTGAATTTCCCTGATGTCTAATGACATTGACTTTTTCTTCAAGTGCCTATTGGCTATTTGTACATCTTTGGTAAAATGTTCAAATCTTTTGCTCATTTAATTTTAATTTTGTTCCAGCTTTATTGAGGCACAATTGACAAGTAAATGGTATGTATTTAAGGTATTCAATGTAAAGTTTTGATATATATATACATTGTGAAATCATTACCACAATCCAGCTAATTTAACATATGTATCACCTCACATAGTTACCTTTTTTTTTTTTTTAGTGTGGTGAGAACACTTAGGATCTATTCTCTCAGAAAATTTCAAGTATACAATACATTATTATTCACTTTAGTCAATATGCTGTACATTAGGACTCCAGAACTTATAACTGAAATTTGTACCCTTTGACTAACATCTCATTTCTTCCACTCCTTCATCCTTGGTAACCATCTTTCTATTCTCTGTTTCTGTGAGTTCAACTTTTTTAGATTCCACCTGTCAGTGAGATCATGTTGCATTTGTCTTTCTGTGTCTGGCTTATTTCACTTAGCATAATGTCCTCCAAATTCATCCATGTTTTCGCAAATGACAAGATTTCTTTCTTTTTTAAGGCTAAGTGATATTCCTTTGTGTATATATACACCACGTTTTCTCTATTCATTAAGCTGTTGATGGACATTTAGGTTGTTTCTGTATCTTGGCTATCGTGAATAAGGCGCAGTGAACATGGGAGTGCAAATATCTTTTTGAGATAGTGATTTTATTTATTTTGGATATATACCCAGAAGTGGGATTGCTAGATCATATATATGGTAGTTTTATTTTTAAGTTTTTTGGGAATCTTCAGACTGTTTTCCATAATGGCTATACCAATTTACATTCCCACCAACATGTATAAGTGTTCCCTTTTCTCCACATACTCACCAACACTTGTTATCTCTTGACATTTTGATAATAATCATCCTAACAGGTGTGAGGTAACATCTCATTGTGGTTTTGATTTGTATTGCTCTGATGGCTACTGATGTCAAACATTTTTTCATATACCTGTTGGTTATTTGTATATCTTCTTTGGAAAGATGTCTATTCAGGTGCTTTGCCCATTTTTTAATCGGGTAATATTTTTTCCTATTGAGTTGAGTCCCTTATTTATTTTAGATGTTAAGCCCTTATTGAATATATGGTTTGCAAATATTTATCCCATTCTGTAGGTTGCCTGTTCATTTTATTGATTGTTTCCTTTTTTGTGCAAAACTTTTCAGTTTGATATAGTCACACTTATTTATTTTTGCTTTTATTGTCTGATTTTTGTGTCATATCCAAAATTACTGCCAAGACCAATGTTAAAGAATTTTACCCATTTTAAAATCAAGTTGTTTTTCTTACTGAGTTTTAAAAACTCTTTTATATTATATGTTGTTTGTGAAGAACAAGACCTTAGAAAATAGCTATTTGGGTTGGTTTCTAGTTTGATCACCTGCATGTGAGAAGTGAAATGAAGCAGAGATGAGACAAACCTCAGTATTTGGTCAATATTTATTTATTGTCAATTTTAATGCAATCCAGTTGTTTGAATCCAAAGACTTGAAACAAATATGTTACAGTCACATGAAGGAACCAAGTACCAGTGACACATAGTCTTCCTTTCCATTTGGGTATGGATGATATTTTTCTAGGTAGAAAGGCCAATGAACTACAGTAATAGGTTGGAGTTATTGTATTTTTATTATAACTCCTCTTAAATTTTCAAATATTGAGCAGTTTGTTGGAAGTGGGGAGCAAGGTCTTTCATGCTGAGAGTCAAGTTAAAGTCCACATTTGAATGCTTTAATCCTGAACGGATCTATATCTGCTCTTTAAGAACTAATGTGCTCTTGTTCACTGGCTAGGGACATGCACCTGATGTTACTTTTAATGCCACTAGATGGCTTACTGATTAAAGATGTACCCAGGAAAAGGGGATTGGTGGTTTTGGGAAGCAAAGAAACCACCAATACTGCTTCTTTGCTCTTGGGGCCTTCTCCCTTCTGCCACGATATAAAATAAAACACACCAAAACTTAGGGAACACAATGCTGTGAAAGAAAGCTGTGGCTCAATGACTGGTAATGCATTTATAATATTTTGCTCTTTAGAAATGAAAGATCAGCTTTGGTATCATTTATAATTGAATAATGAGCTCTCAAACATTATGATTCCAAGTTTACAACCCACACTAATCATATATTGAACGGATTATTTCCAGAGAAAGTAGCCCAAATAGCATACATTTTTGGAAGGAATAGAGTTACAGGATTAAAAGAAAAAGATAAGAAATAGGTAGATCAACTTTTAGAAAACAGTTTGCTTATGAATTTCTAGTAAGCAACAATTTCTTCCTAAATTGCTACTTGAGAAAATTTCATTTCTGTGTATTACTGATAACTAGAAATAGGACTTCTGCTCTTGGATATATTCATAAAGTGGAGTGCTGCTACGGAGGCTATGGGAACTGGAGCTTGTACTTTCACTCCTACAGTTACCTCTTCCATCCCTGTTATAAAATTTGCCAACATGTTTATTATCGGTGATGCAAATTGATAATTTGTTGGTAGTACTGGGTCTAGATAGGCCATAGGAGGGTTTAAATTTTCCAAAACCAGAATCCGACGACGATTCTACTTGTCTACAATTATTTCCTCTTTGCCAATCATTAAAATTTAAATGACTAGAGTCAGAATCCCACTGAATTCCCCGCCTACCTTTTGATTCATGTGCCCCATGAGTAAGACACTGACCAGATACAGACACATAATGTCTAGAACTAGAAAAAGGACAAGAGTGAGACATATGCTCAAAGTTAGAATAACAACGTGAGCCAGACCTCTGTCGGGAGCATCTGGTAGACTGGTCTGACATACATTCATGATGGCGATAGCCATAAGATTGACTTGAGTCAGACCCATGACGACCATAGCTGGAGGACTGACCTGAACCAGACCGATGGAAGCCGCGGCACGCAGACTGGCCTGACGAGGACCCGTGTGGGCCATAGCCAGAAGACTGACTTGAGCCAGAGCCATGCTGACCAGAGCTGGAAGCATGACCTGAGCTAGATGCACGTTGGCCAGTGCTTGAGGACTGTCGTGACGTAGACCCATGCAGACCATGGCTGGAGGATCGCTGCTGGCTAGATTCATGGTAACTAAAACCAGAAGACTCTTCTGAGCCAGACTCATGTTGGCCAAAGCCAGAAGACTGACCAGAGCCAGAGCCATGTTGCCCATAACCAGAAGAGTGACCTGAGCCAGACTCACCGTGCCCGTAGCTGGAAGACTGACCTGAACCTGACCCATGTCGGCCGCGGCTAGAAGACTCGCCTGACCCAGACCCCTGTTGGCCATAGCCTGAAGAGTGACCTGAGCCGGACTGATGCTGACTGTAGCTGGAAGACTGACCTGAGCCAGAGCGATGTCGGCCGCGGCTAGAAGACTCGCCTGACCCAGATCCATGTTGGCCATAACTTGAAGAGTGACCTGAGCCAGACTGATGCTGACCGTAGCTGGAAGACTGACCTGAGCCAGAGCCCTGTCGGCCGCGGCTAGTAGACTGGCCGGACCTAGACCCATGATGGCCATAGCTAGAAGACTGACCTGAGCCAGAGCCATGTTGCCCGTAGCCGGAAGAGTGACCTGAGCCAGACTCACTGTGCCCGTAGCCGGAAGACCGACCTGAACCAGACCCGTGTCGGCCGCGGCTAGTAGACTCGCCTGACCCCGACCCATGTTGTCCGTAGCCCGAAGAAGACTGACATGAGCCTGACTGATGCTGACCATAGCTGGAAGACTGACCTGAGCCAGACCCATGTCGGCCGCGGCCAGTGGACTGACCTGACCCAGACCCGTGTCTGCCAGAGCCGGCAGATTGACCGCAACCAGCAGCACCGTACTGACCGGAGCCGGAAGACTGACTTGAGCTGGATCCATGTTGGCCACCTCTTGATGACTGTCCTGATGTAGAACCATGTTG